>WOVY01003759.1:0-70216 GCA_013436015.1 Rhipicephalus annulatus | reverse complement strand
GACGCATGCGGAAGATATTTATATTTAGCGCGAAACACATACCCTTCTTATCAAATTTTTCTGTGTTATGAAAAAATACAAGGGTGAGTTGAGTTCGAAGGGCACATTCGTTGTGGCCGATGTAATGACCAAGCGTGCCTGATCTCCGCGTGCAGTTGCTTGTGGACATTACTTTGGGCAGTCGCTATTGTACCTTCGTTGATGTTTCAACGACAATTGACCTTCTGTGGGGCTCTCGAATCTGATTTTAAACAGTGTTTTTTGGGTAATCAAGCCGGCCCTCAACAATGGCTGCAGTCGGGACACAGTGTCATTTTTTTTATTTATTTTGAGCACAGAACTAAGTTTATTGCTGGGCTTTAAAAGTCAGCAAGCCCATTGCTTCAAAATTTCTGTGCTGTGTCTAAGTTAATCGCTGGGCTTTGAAAGTCGCCAAGCCCATTGCCTCAAAAATGCCATGCTGCGTCACCGCGTAATCGCCACATTAATTATGGCAGAGTGTTAGTGATTTCACAAAACAGTTAAGAGGGGAACTACTCAGGGTCATTTGCTGTCATGGTGTTCACTTTAGGTTTAAGCTGCTAAAGGCGTGGGGCTGTCCATCTCTTGTATGTATGTACGTCACTGCAGAATACCCACTAATTCGTCCTTGAAAACGTCCCACTACGACTCGCCCCATCACCTTTACACCGTTTCACCTACCATAAAGCAAATACTGTTTGAGAAGTAGCTGTATGAAATGCAAGATCGTACCGTACTTGTATCCACGTGCGCATTAAAGAACCATGTATTGTCCACTGTTACTATGCCTTGTTTTATAGGTGGCTGACTAGACTTTCACCATTGCAACCGCCCACACTACTTCGTTCTTGCAAATATCACACTATGCCTCATCACCTATCCAACATTCACCGACCACAAACCATTATAATGAAGGGGTAACAGAAGTGACGTGTAGCTACAACTTACGAATATTAAATTTTTTGGACCCAATTATACGCGCTTGTCACGTCTTTGATGATGTAGTGGGCGATATTTGTCGATGATACAAAGTTTTTGCGAAGAAACGCTAAAAGCGATTTGCCTTATTCTCATCATTCACTTCCTATGAATGTGCTGTGATTTTTTATGGATAAGCAATATCATTGTGACTGATGCATCTGTGTCAAAAGAAAGGCTGGGGTTGGTATTTTCTCGCCTTCTTTTTACTGGTACTTTTTATTTAGACTCCCAAATTATACCCCTGTAGTCATTGCAGAATTAGTGGCTATATATTCTTGCCCCTATGCAAATCAACCCTCAAGCGAATCATCAGTAGTGATCATTACAGTTTCGTTATCAGTATGTAATGCACTTTCTGCAGCAGCAAATGCAGAACTGATGAATACGTTTCGTCATTTATTACCAGAAACGTAAAAAAAACTGCATTTCTATGGGTGCCAGGACACCGCGGAATATATTTGAACGAAACGGCAGACTCTTTAGGCATGCAGTATCCCTGAGGGGGCCCACCATCCCAGTTTTGCCAGATACGGCTTACGTGAAGCGCTAAGGTTTCGAAATGCTTGTTGGCAATAGAGAACTGTAAATTTGAATAAAGTTTAAGATTTCAAGCATGTAAGGTATCGCTGGTATAAACGGTGGTATGTATCTCGCCAGTCAGAGTTCTTTTATATGAGAGTGCGCTGTACAGTCCCACAACTAAATTATTACGTATTGACGCTCGACTCAAGGCGTCAACGCTGTGCATTTTTTGCAACGAAATTGAACAATTGAGCATTTATTTTTATTCTGTCATCATTATTTTCATCAGAGAAAAAGACTTTTAGTAGCCAAATTACATAAGCTAGGATTACAAGTAAATGTATCAGTAATTTTAACACTTGGCGGCACTTCATTTGGTTACTGTTACAGGCATATATGATCCTTTGTATTTGACTACATCAATGCAACTAAAAGCTTACCGAACTAGTGAACCCTAGCCTTTTCAGATATTTAGTTCATAATTTGTAGCAATGTCTGTCAGGAACAAGAGATGGTTTACCGCTTTCTCAGCAAACATTTTTATTTATTGGCAGTTTTATCTAACCTAATTTTTGAGATGGGCTTTAATTTCATTTTAGCTTTGCTTAAGTATCCTGCCACCCGGTCCTTGGCCCATCCCCCTCTGTGGGCGAGCGCCATTCATACGAGGTCATCAGCATCAGCATCAGTATATCAAATGCTAAATGTACATGGACTGTGGCAGATCAATGCCAGCCTAAAAGCCCGAGGTAATCAAAATTATCGGGCATCATGCATGTCGTCGTACCTATGTAATGGTCATATCGTGGTTTTCGAGCGTTAAACTTCAGGAAGACGCCTTTTTTGTATTTGAAATTGTGGCGCCCACTTTCTCTTTATAGTTGACTTCACATTGCCAATACTGAGTTCATCCAAGATATCAATACTACGTAGCAAGAGTCACAGACGTGTTACGCCCTATGAGAAATTCTTCCGTCATGGTGGATCGGTGGTTACGGCACACGGCCGCTAGCCTGAGCGTCGCGTGTTTGATTCTGACCATGGCTCACGTATTTCGACAGGCGCAAAATAGTAATGATATAGTGCCAGTGCATGGTAAAGAAGGCCAGATGGAAAATTTTCGGAACTCCTAGCTATGACTTTCCTCTTAAGGAGGTCGTAATAAAAACTCATTTAGTTAAGTAACAGTGTTGCTGCTTGAAAATGATCTCGAGTCTACTCGAATGCGTTTATTTTCTAAAATGTTTGTGTAGCAATATTGTGATTGCGTTTTTTTCAGTGTCATTCAAAATAAGAAAATGCTATGCGACCGGTTATGGATGCATGCCATTTAACTTGTGCTTGGCAAAATATTGGGCTGTCCGCCGTGGCTGTGGATTAGGTTCGGTTTGCTGCAACCTGGGTAAGTATGCCCTATTTGCTACTATCATTTGCAAACAGTTTTACTTTTCTATTGATTTTTATTTGTTCTTTTGTTTATTTTACGATACTGCGAATATCCTTCGAATGTGTTCCGGGTGAGTCGTTCAAATACTTTCCGCAAACGTTAAACACCAAAAACACACGTCCAAGCACGACTAAGCACACTAATATAAATACAATAACATCTACAGCTGTCGAATAATAATCAGAATACGAATAGTGTTATTACTACACTATATACACAAAGAACAACAATACATTACCCCAAGCTATCGGTATTATACCCTGGTAAAGTGAAAACGAATGGCAATAAAAGAGGAAGAACATGAAGCTCTCTGTGAAGAGTTGACAAGATTAATCATGGTTACATTAGTATTGGGAATGAAAATTATAAAGCAAAAGAATCTGCAATTATAAGCATTCAAAACATCTTCAAATATGGCTAAAACTATCCTAAAAAAGAGTTTTTATGGATCGTTTTGTCTAACGGGCAATACGTCTGGTCAGGTGCCGTTGCATACAGCTATTTCATGCAGCGAAACCTGACTGCACGTATTGTCCGTCGTGGTTTTTTCTACTGCTTTGAAAAAATTGCGATTATGATTTGGCATTAGTGACACTAGCATCAAGTTGACTCAAGTTTGATATTGTGATAAGGAAGAATAAAAAATTAAACGTGTTGTTTTCTCATACGCATTCCCTATACGTGCGCGAAAGCTTATTGCCCCCTTTTCGCACTGCAGAAAATTTTGAGCATTTTGAAAAAAAAGTGTATTTGCCATTTTTAGTGATTGCTACATGAATTTTAAACCAGTCTTTTGCTGTACTAAATGAAGTTCGTATTGTGAAGCAGTACGCATGAATGTAGTGGTTTACGTGTTTTTATGTACGCCTTGACATTCGTAACCTGTTTCCCTATGGAGAACAATATTCTCAAAGAAAAAAAAACATAGGCAAGCTTCGCACTAATGGTATCAAGCTAGAAGAACCAGCGAGCTGGGTAGCCTTCTTGGTTTATATTGGTATTATTTTCTTTCTCTTCTCTCTTTCGTCCATTTGCTTCTTTTCAGTTTTTTTTGTTTTTCATTTATTCACAATGATTCACTACAATTTTTTGTTATTTTCTTGCCCTGTTTATTTTCGCTCGCGTTCTGTTTACATACCTGTTACTGCCTGTATTACGCCCAACGACGATAGCATACCACAGCTTGGATCTACAGATGCTCCGCGCTTTATACCATTATCAATGCGCTTGAAGAACACAAAGAAAAAGACTATCCTTGGCGCGAGCACGTGTCCAGTATGCTACAGATGGCGCTGATATACGTTGTTTTGTCAGTGGTTCGCCAAACGATTACAGCGTACTACAGCCCGAGCCCATAAACTATTGCGCACTTAAAATGTCGTTTTGCTAAACAAGCTGAATTTGTGACAAAAAGAGTACCAGAATGACATCTAAAGGAAAGAAAATGTTCACTAGTTGTGCAATGAACTACGAGACACAGCGCCAGCATGCATAATACGCGCATCATCGAGGTCAACTTAACTACTAAAGAAAAATGTAAAAAAAAAGAAAACAACCTCACATGTTTCATTGATCTTTTCGTCGTCTGAATCCTTATAAGATGAATGTAAACCATGTACTCAGAGGAGTGTAAACCAATGCCTATTTGTATTTATACTTGGGAATTTTTAGAATGTATCGTGGTGTTTGGCAGCTACAGTACCGTTTGAAGGGAATATACCCACGGTGAAGCTTAGCTGCACATCATCTCGACGAATGATGCCTAGGATTTCGGTAGCGGATGTATTTAATGTACGCTCGGACGCAGAACATGTTAGGCGTCTAGATCGATAACTGGGAGAATTAGCATTCATACGAATATTCCATCGCAGCTTGATGTATTCAATTTGAATTGGGCTCTAGTAACTATTCTGGTGTAATGAAACTCAACCAAGTTCAAGAGCGAAACCAATAGCGAAGCACCGATAAGCGCAAGAACAAGAGGAGCACAATGACGTTTCTGTCAAGACAAGGATTACCGGAAAGCAGCTCATACGCGTGCGTTAACGTATGTCAGTGACGCGGGCTATATTGCAAGTGCAGCCCCCACACCCATACAACATAGTCTGTTCACGGTTATATGACAATGCTCAGTGATTATGGAAGGCTCAGAAGAATATGACGGTTGCGTCCTTACTTGTTTTCATTTTGCTTTCACCGCTAACTTTGAATCAATTTCACTACTTCGAAAATATTACTAGGGGCTGTTTTTTTCTGAATCACGACACTGCGATGGGTTCTTTGCATAAAGGACTTCGATTATCGTACTGGGTCCAACCATGCTTTCTTTTCTGGTTTTTATGTTTCATTGCGTCAACGCCCTACATTCATCGCAGGCCTCCATGGACCTCAATGAGAATCAGGACGTATAAACGACAACCACTCTATTTCCCTAATCAAAAATATAACATTGACGTTATCGGGTACTGCTCCAAGTGATTTCTTTAAACATCTTAAGATGTCTGCTGCTCCAAAAGTGATTTTGCGGGCACCAAACAAATATCGCATATCTCCCGTTTATGAGGATTATAGGCGGAGTAGAGAGAACGGGCATGGGGAGTGCTGTATTGAAAACACTGGCGCAGCGTCCCCTGCCATGATGGTTCTTCCTGTTTTAAAGCGACATTCATGTTATTGGCTTGCTTTGGGGAACGATGTGATTTCATCTTTTGAAATAAAAAGCTGCAGTCACGGCAAACTGCAAATAAAGCATCCCACGCGCGCAGAACAAATCTACGTGTAACACTCATATGTTCGTCTCCTTCGTTTTGCCTGTAACCAATCTTTGTGACTCATTGAATCTGAGGACCTTATGTGTGTGTGGGGGGGGGGGGGACAAGGGCTAGTTGTATTATACAGTAGGTAAAGCAGCACTGCAACTTTAAGATTACATGCGCTTTGTCTGTGTAGTCAAGTTTTTTCTGTCCTCAACATTGCAGCGCTGCTTCACCTACAGTACATGAAATATCACGGGATAATTTACAATAGTATAAATACGTTTCCCTTGCACATCGCCGTGGTAACAATTACGCACCGCATAATCAGTCTAAGCAATATATATGGTAATAAAATTTGTCCCTACTTTGAAAAATCGTTCATTTTTCTGAGAGACTATGAACTACTTTGAAAACCTCCCCATGATGCAGCTTTTCGCACCAATGCGAATATAAACTTTCTGAATCTTTCACAAGTTAGGTGAATACCGTTGTAATTCAAATTGCAAAGCGCCAAGCAATTTTGTCCTTTATTTTTTGGCCTCTCTGTCTTGAAGTATAAATAACTGAAACGAGTTGAGATTTACATAGAAAAAGTTCAATAATTTCATGGATCATTTGCTGCAGTACCATTTGGTTGAATTCAATAAATTAATGAAATTATAACTTTATTATACAACTTGTTCGGCTTAGAATTCCTTATACTTTGAATTATTGCAAGCGAATATTTGGACAAATATGAAGAACACTTTATGAATTCCAAACTATGTTCGGCGAAATCCTGCGGTGATTTTATTGACTTCGTCACGCCTCTTTCGTCACTTTTTAATGTTTTTCAACACTCTTCTAGTAGTGTAATGTTGCTAAGCGCCGTTGGGTCATCTCACGATTGCTGAGAGAGTGTTAGGGCAAAAGGCAACAGCTGGCACTGTTTTAGGGTGTGGACAGATGAAGCCAGCTTAGGACATTAAAGGCTTTCGCAATAATAGATCAATAACCACTGTGCGATATTGCGGAGTAAAGATAAGTGAGCACAACTCGAGACATGGCACACTCTCTCCACCCCTTTCTGAGAGATACATGACAATACTATTTACTGATATTTGCGATGCAATGTCTTACTTTTGTTTCTGCACTTAGTCTATGTTTTTCCTTCATGCAGGAAAATTGAATGCGTGCTTGCTTGCGGGAGGATCTTGTAGGCAATCGTGCAGAACTCGCATGCCCAACATTAAATGCCCGGGACTGAAGTGGTGCTGCGCTGATGAAACGTAATGAATTTTTTGTGCGTCTTGAGTATAACGCTATGACATAGATTAGAACTTCACAAGTTATTGGGCAACTTCATGGATACTTTGAACGAGAATTAAAAAATGTAGCTTCTAAACAAGATGAACTAAATTTTTCAAGTGCACAAGCTCATGGAAAATGCAACTTCCGCATTGTAGAAAATGTTGAAATTAAAAAAAAGGAAACCACAGTTGAAGAGAGGATAACACATTAAAAAGAATTGTACTTGTTTAGATCGCATAAGCAGCACATTGTATTCAATCATGAATAGAGTGGCAGCATAAAAGCCCTGCTAACAGCAACCGTATGACAGCAGCCACCGTGATGGAACTACGCTGAATGGGAAAACAGATGTAGTGATTGACAACAGTAGTTAGGCACATCAACATATATATCCTATAAATAAACAAATATGTAGAACGCTTTTTATAACAAACATTTCATGAATCTGACTAAATGAATATATATGAACTGTTTAGAGAGGTTTTTGTCATTGTAATGCGCGCTGTGGGTCTGCGATTTATCTAGGTAACAAAAGAGTTAAGTGCAATCGTTATCTTGCAGATGCCGCAGGTTGGTTCACTCATTAAAGCGGATTTGCATTTAGGAAAATTGGGGGATCCTTAAGCTTCAATATGAAGAAACCCATGTGATCGCAATATCATGTCTCTAGTGCACACGTCAAACACTTGAAGTATACATTTTGTTGCGAGATGTTACTTGAGAACTTTAAACTGTGGATTGCTACTACGAAATCAGCTAAGTTGAAAGTGGCTTTTTCGCACATGGCTGTATGTGTAATGGTTAGCATGTTTTAAACCACGAGCAATAATTCGTGTGAAACCTTCTCGAAATCACTATTGCCACACTACGTGGTCTAAAGCAGATAGGCGTAGTAACCTGTGGTGCGCCTTTTTTTCTGGGTGGCTGGCTTTGAACCTGACGTATTTGTAATAATCACATGCTCTGAAGCCCGCTGACATTGTCCGCTTGTAACACACATTATTACTGCGATATACATGTTGTATTGTGAAACATGTGTACGGGACGCATGTTTTCGTAAAACATGTAAGTTACTTTCACTGCATTTTAAAGCAGAGCAAGTTCTTTTCACTGTATGTCCAAGCAGAGGTGTGGAAATAAAGTAGAACATCTCTTCGCCATGGAAACGACGCGGGTTCAATCCTCATTCGGACTATGGTGAGGATCAGACGCGAGTGAAGGGGTCACATGAAAATGTTTATAACTTATTTTAATTGCACTTTTTTAAATTTTTCTGTCATTCACAAGGTGACAATTTTTCGCTGACAATCAATGATGCCAACGCCAAAATTTTTGTGAAACAAGCTTTTTAGCGTTATCGCGTTAAAACGGAACAAAAGCATATCATTTGCAGATACTCAATTGAGCAAGGAAAATGAATGAACTAATCAACTTGTTATAGACGTGAGGTAAATATTGTGTGTTCCACCTCTAGATTTCGCCGCATTGCCGCTAACTTTCAAAAAAAGGGCAAGTTGTTTTTTTAAGATATATAATTATCTTTTGCGCTGGGTAACTTTAATATCTTACATGGCACTCTTTTGCTTCGGCACAAACTTTAAAGCGATATAAAACAGGCGGGAAGGTTTCACAGCGAATATGGTGAAGCTCGTCGTAGCTTGTCTTCAAGTAAAGATACGCCACGCAAATTGAGCAAGTTCCAATACACTGTAGAGCTGATGTGAGTGCCAAATCAAAATGTCCAAGCCAGAAAAAAGAGGTGAAGAAACAGATAGAAACAAATGAATACAACATGAAAACAAATACAAGGAATTAACAAAAGTAAAATAAAAAAAACATATGACATCATACAAAGAGAGAGAGAAACAAAATTCAGGCAAGAAAGAGAAATGAGGGAACGGTGACAGAGGCAGACAAGGAGGAGCATAGAATCACAAAGAAATATTTTAGACGGAGAAAAGACATGAAAAAGAGCTGGAAGAAACACAAAACTAGTCATAAATAGAAATATTTGAATGGGAAAAAAAGAAAGAATAAAAACTGGTTAAGGTCGAAAAAAGGGCAAAAAAGACTTAGAAAAAGAAAAGAGAGAACGAGAGCAATAGAAAAAACAGATACAAAAATGAGATACAACAAAACAGAGAGAATGACAAAAGAAGACAAAAAATAAAAATTTTATGAAAGGGAAAACGGGAGCGCATGGCCTGCATGCTCCGGCGACAGCTGGCTGCGTGTTCAATCAGGATCGAGAGCAACCACAGTACCTTTTCACGTCATCTCACGGCGAGCGAAACAAGCGGTCCTGGATAAGATTGCAACCCCTTCCCGCTTCAAGGCGATTACGCAATAGCTGGTTCTCGTCTTAAAGAGGGGATAGGTTGCGGTCTTTCCAGTGGTCCCATATCACCAATGACTGCTCATTTTGTGCGCCGCGTGATGAACCGAAAGAGACTGGTTGCTCTCACTCCTGCTTGAATGCACTGCCAGTTGCCACTGGAACGCGCAGGCCACGCGCTTCCGTGTTCCTTTTCATAAAAATTGGCACTGTACATTCCCCCTTTATGAACTCAGAGATTAGCGTGGTGGGGGTTGTGATTTAAACAACAGATATATTGCTAAGCCTACTCTGAACTCCGTGACTTCTCAAGTTTCCTTATCGATGTTCAGTTCGTTTACCTCATATCGATAAATTATACCAAAGTAATAGTTGCGGGCGTGAAAATTACTGCGAATGGTTAAGAATTATTTTCTGCGTTTGCGTGGAGGCATAGAAAATAATGGAAATGTGGCCTCGCAGGTGAGGCTTATATTTATTCTTAGGTTGTCCCCGACTATAGTTCCCATTGTGTCACCATCCCGCCACGTGCTCGACAGCTTCGCTGTTGGAATAGCTTTGTAGTGTGAAATGAAGGAGCTTTTTAGTTAAAGCACAAAATAACTACTAACAACGCTTGTTTATTTATTTCAGTGTATCTTACAGACCTCACCGGTGGCACTGAATTAAATTGACATTTGAGAACGAACGAGAAGAAGAAGCCCACAGAAAAGACACATCAGTACTTATACAAGTACTACAACTGCTTGCAAAGAAGCATTACAAAAAAGAGAGAAATGAATAGTACACAGAAAAAAAATGCGTGGTTCTGAAGCTGCATGATAAGCTCGGTGCCACCTTAGGCATGGTGCGGCAACCACCCGCACGTATCCCCAGCAGGTATATTGAGGCCAGCATTTACCCATAACAGGCTCACCAACAACGCCTATAATGTGGTAGAAAGAATAATTCTTTTTCACTATATCCGTCATCATGAAAATCTGTCATCGTGATCCAACATGAGGTCCTATTAGGAAGTGTTATTTAGTTTTTGTACGCCCTTTGCTGAATATAGGCCTTAAAAGGCCCCTGTATTGGATAAAAAGCAAATAAAAATAAATAAATATTTATTGGCTATTCAACGTCCATTTCGCTCAACGTCAGCCCAATTCTCTTAAGAGAAAATTACATTTCTTCTGGGTACGTTAATTTCGATCTGTTGATTTATGCAGGAGCATGAACAAAAAAAAATGGCAGCATATCCACGGAGTGACTGATGGAGAGTGAGGCGAAGCATTCGCCCGTCCATTCGTTCTTGCTTCCTTCAGTCTATGCGTCCGTCTGCGTGACCGTCCATGCGTCCACCCCCCAGTCCGTGCATGCGTCTCTTCGTGCGTCCATCCCTGCGTTCGTCCATGCATCCGCCCCTGCGTCCGTTCATTCATCCATCCATGCACCTGTCTTTGTGTGCGTTCGTCCATCTATTCATCACTCCAAGTGCCACCATCTCGCATCTTTTCGTCATATATTCCGTATGTAGAAGCACCGCCATCATGCGGACATTCCAAGGACTAAACGAGAGGTCGCACACGCACACTTTTCTACGGCTTGCGCTTCTTGTCTACTTCCAACCTTCAACCACCTCGAGTTCATGGTATATACTAGTTCTCTGTATTCACAGAACTGCGGCCCAACGCTTGCTAAACCTTTCTACAACAAAGAGGTCACACCCAGCGAGTATAACGTAGCAACCTTTTCCTGTCAGATAGTGCTCAATGTACATGCCAATGGCTGCTAACGGGAAATGAGAGACAGGAGAATTCGGCTTTTACTTTCTTACGGCTTGCGCTTCGTATCTACTTCCCACCTTTAACCACCTTGAGTTCATGGTATATACTAATTCATTGTATTCATAGCACTGCGGCTCAACGCTCGCTAAACCTTTCTAAAACTAAGGAGGTTACACCCAACGAGTATAACGTAGAAACTCTTTCTTGTCAGATAGTGCTCAATGTACATGCGAATGGCTGCCTATGGGGATTGTAGTGTGCGCGTTAACTAAAAACTGAATGCTACTGTCTCTCATTTCCCCTTAACAGCCATTGGTATGTACATTGAGCACTATCTCTTATTGTTCAACAACGCACAGAAAAAAGTTCTCACCGGCACCATCTTGGAGGTCAAAAGTTTATACTTGTTACACACTACAACGGCTACGAGGGACGAATGGGTGCCGCTATAAGGAGCTTCGCCCCTAGAAAAAAAAACGCCAGGCCTGCGCGGAAGGCGCAGCACATTCAGAGCGAAAGCTAGAAGAGTGGCCTTTCAGAGCCTTTTCAAAACACTTATTGGGTTACTACTGCAAGCACACTTGCTTGATACCCACTAGGGCATTATTAACAATTTTTTTGGGTAGCAGGCCAGCATTTGCTGTTCTAGTTTTTGTCATGGCTCTGAAAATTGGGGTACCCGCTAAACACTAGCAAGAAATTCTGTGCTAATTGTTCATGCAGTGGCTGACGACGATAAGGAATAATTTCTTAAGTGGGTATACGGCACAGTTATTAGGGGAACAAGAACAAGCTTTTGTGATGGGTTCAAGCATTGGACTGCGCACTCGTTTCGCTGCTCGTATTGTGCGACGACTGGTTCTTCTTTCGCTGTTTTAAAATGCTTTATACATTGTATTTGACGTATGCATGTGGGAGGTTGTAAAAGACTATGTCTACTTAGGGCAGGTAATAACCGCAGAGCCTAACCACGAGGTTGAAGTAAATAGAAGAATAAGAATGGGGTGGAGCACATTCGGCAAGCACTCTCAAATTGTGACATGTAGATTGCCACTATCCCTCAAGAGGAAGGTATATAACAGCTGTATCTTGCCGGTAGTTAGCTACGGAGCAGAAACCTGGAGACTTACAAAGAGGGTTCAGCTTAAATGGAGGACGACGCAGCGAGCAATGGAAAGAAAAATGGTAGGTGTAACCTTAGGAGACAAGAAGAGAGCAGAGTGGATTAGGGGACTAACGGGGGTTAAGGATATTATAGTTGAAATAAAGAAGAGGAAACGGACATGGGCCGGGCATGTAGCGCGTAGACAGGATTACCGCTGGTCATTAAGGGTAACTGACTGGATTTCCAGAGAAGGGAAGCGGGTTAGGGGGAGACAGAAGGTTAGGTGGGCAGATGAGATTAAGAAGTTTGCGGGTATAAATTGGCAGCAGCAAGCGCAGGACCGGGTTAACTGGCGGAACATGGCAGAGGCCTTTGTCCTGCAGTGAACGTAGTCAGGCTGATGATGATGATGATGATGATGATGATGGTGATACATTGTTATAACGCGAATGCTTTACCGACATCAAGCCTGCCTAAGGCAAGTTTGCCAGCAAATCACAAGCACCGGCTTAGCTCAGTAATTGAATACTGGGCTGGCAGCCAGCGCACCGGGATTCAAGCCCCACTGTGTTATTTGTGCTAGCTTTTTTTCTCTAATTTGTGCGATGTAATTGAGAACACAGGCGGTGGTGGTGGCGGCGACGGTGGACAACGTCGCGTGACCCGAGTTTTAGTCTGGGGAATGTCGAAATAGAATGCGTCAGACAGGTGAAGTATATGAATAAGAAGGGACAATTGGGCAAGTTAGTGCACTTCCATTTTAAACGAATATCAGCGCGACGTAAAAAGGAACCGGAAAGAAAAGTGCTCTAGTTTGTCTTTTTTCCCGTCCCTGCTTACGTCGCGCTAATATTCGTTTAGGATGGAGTTATATAAAGTCAAACAGGTGAAAGTCAAAATATGATAAACAACAACACCAATAAAAATAATAGAAAAAACAAAAAGACCAAAAATGAAAATTAAAAGAAAAAAATGAAGAAGAATGTCAACAAATGTATTTATTGTTTCATATAAAACCACACAAAATAAAAACTTGAAACAGCACCTACAGTTTTAGGAAGTCACAATAGCGTAAAAAAAAGAAAACCCTAAGGCCAACTGCATTACGCTGAGTTTCTACATAAATACATAGTCCCAAGCCCACAGGGGCTCAGATGCAGTCTTCAGTGTGCAAAAGAAAAGATGAGAAACCAGGTCATAAGAAATAAGGCACGCTGGAGACGCAGGGAATATAAAGTTTTGGGGAACCTGACATTGCTTTGCTTGGTGCTACAATGTTTTCGTTGTACCTGAAGAAATTATTAAACAAGAAGGCACTGATGGTAAAACGTTGTGGCGACATTTTGGCTAATATAGTCATGCCTGTTGTTCCCAGACTAAAATGTTTCCGAGTTGGCTTCTGAATAAAGCCAGACGGCTTGTCATTTTGATGTGTTAACATTGCTCTGTGAAAACCCAGAATAATACGGGAAGACTTTTCAAAAGTTATACGCGCCAATACTTTTGCGTGACTCTCGTTCACGTCTTTCGGAGAGGGCAGTAGCGGTAAACCTTCAATGTAGGGCTTACGAATCAACTGCACAGTCGCGATAATTTTCGTGCTGGGAGATATTTCGCCAATATGATTATGAAAGACGCCGTAGCGGAAGGCTCTGAAAATTTGAACCATCTGGGGTTCTTTACGGACACCTAAAAAAGCTCTTTGAGGCTTGAAAATTGAGATGGTAGCGTTGTGAGTCCGAATTCACTGCCCCATGTACGAGCGCCGAGAAAACTATGCTGTCCTCACACGCATCTCTACTATACTCTCACCACGTCTTTCAAGCAGATGAAATAAATAGCACAACAAAGTGGCCGGAAACAGCTGTTTTATAGTGCAACGCGTATGTAGCAGAACCAGCTTTGAAGAGATGGCTTGCACCACCCTCACGGACCCTCTTCAAGGCCCTTCAAAAGTCACCACGAACAAAACATTACAAGGAGGCAGATATGGAAAAACCGATTACTTACGAGATATGAGCACGCCCATCTGAATCGCAACTCAAGCAGCGAGCCTGCCAGGAATACCCGAGCATACCCTCACATGACAAGCGTTAGCATACCCCCACACGACATGTTAAGACTATACGCTATATTTCCACTACTATACAGAGTAGGGACATGGCCCTGGTGTACTGACAACACATCCACACACACATTACCAGACTAAAGAGCAGAAAATTCATCTCCTGCGACAAAGATCATTCATTAGTTTGATTGATGCGATGAGGTCATGCACTGATGAAGAATGTCCACATGATCAATCACTACAAGACCATCAAAGGACAAAGGTTTCCATTCACTCTCAGCACCATCATTTCTATATGCCTCTGCTGGTGCGTACCCGTTCATGTACCTGCTCCATTAGTATATCCCTAGGGGGCGAAGCGTATTAAGCCTGGCAATGCAAAGAGTAGGTAAAATGATGGGTCGTATAATGGCTTAGACTGTGGACGCGCATGTTCTCACGTCCACGATAGTGCAGCTCCAGTTATTGCGTGATGGGCTGCACGAAGCCAGTCACTGGTGAGGTGGCATCAATGACATGGTTACGACCATGATACCGAGCCAGTAT
Organism: Rhipicephalus annulatus; assembly: GCA_013436015.1. Lineage (NCBI taxonomy): Eukaryota > Metazoa > Arthropoda > Arachnida > Ixodida > Ixodidae > Rhipicephalus > Rhipicephalus annulatus. Next base: position 55,376 of record WOVY01003759.1, on the reverse strand, counting down.
ATTGAAAGAGAGGCCAGGAATGCGTTGTGGTACCCTTATAAATTAAGGGTGCCAGCAGGAAATGTAGGATGTGGATGGTGGGAGGTTGTGGCGTATGGCGTGTCTTAGTAAATTTCGGTGCATTTGGAGTCATCATGTCGGTAGCGGAGTATGCATCGTATCTATATTGATGAACGTAAGTCCAGTATGTGGCTCGATGTCTTCACTACAAACACTTAAAACTACGTCTAGTTAGACATGACTTTTCGATCAGGCACTGCGGAGCAAGCTATTCACCATAGACCACGCCCGGCCAGCTGCCACCACCAGTGCAGCCCTAGAGTAAGGCTCCTCGCAGGAATAACAACGGAGTTTCATTTTGAAATAACGTTCAATATGTCTCGTTTTTTCGAGAAGAGGTCACAAAAGGACAGAGGGACACGCACGTGCAAGTGCTTAAGGCAATTCTTCAAGTTGCTTGAAGGTATGTAAAGGCTTGTGAAAGACAAAGGTAGTGACAAAATTAATCCTTGCACATTGATGTGTAAACACGTCCAACAAGATCTGTTAGGGCAATTCTACGAGATCAAATAGGCCGTTACTGCAGATTTTTTTGGTTTTTATATGTTATTCTACCTAATTCTAGCCATGGCGACTGTATTCACGATGATGGAAAAAATGCTGGTGGTCCATGTTCTTCAGTTTAGGTGCACCTTGAACCCCGGGTGGTCTGAATTTCCCAAGCCTTCCAATGCGTTGTCTTTCATACTCACTTCAGAAACGACTTTTATATACTGCCATTGTTTCACGCCATGGCACTGCTTGCCAATTTAATTAGCTCCTTCCTCTTCACAAAGTGGGGATAATTTTACGAAAAAATATTCTCAGTACAGCTATTACGCAGCAAATAGCTTTGTGCTTATTTCTTCGTGAACAGACTAAATGTGCAATAGGAAGACGACATAAATGTGATAACAATGTATTGTACTTATTATACGTAACTGTTTTCGGCCACGATCACAAAAATAGCGCTTGCTTATGCTAACATCAAGAACGCCACGTAAGCTACCTTGTTGCCGAAATTTATTCAGGTTTCATCTATTGCTCCCACCTATTTTTTCCATCAGGTTTCCATCTCTGCGAGAGAAGAAATAAAATTACTTAAAAAAGCGTAAAAGCCTTACACCCTCAACTTTGACTGCGAAATGTGAGACAGAGTGAAGTATTTATGCAAGCATGCATTTGTTTCCCCTGATTTTCTGGGCAGGCTTTGCTTTATATGCTCTGGGTGAGTAAGAGCTCGTTGCTCTTACTGTGATGTGACAGCCTGATTGCGCCAAGAATAGTATGGTGTGCAAGGTGTTTCAAGAAATGTGTCCAAAAACTCCCTAGACCGAAGGAAACAGAATGTTTGCACGTGGTCTCGATCATTGCATTCTGTGAAGTCCCAGGCACCTTGAGATGATTAAAAACAGCAGTTAGGACTGCAAGAAAAATTGAATTCATAACATATTTATACCAGGATACAGATTTTCAGATCAAGTATGGGACTTTCTGTGACGCGCTCATTCCGTTTTGAGAATTCAAAAGTGCGGTCTCTGGTAAAGAGTACCTAATAGCGCAAACGACAGGAGGGGATAAAAGATTCGTGACAGAATGCTATCCCCTCCTGTCGTCTGTGATGTGGAGCACTCTTCACCATGTTATACCAAAATGACGAATCCTACTGTCTTTTAGGCCTCTGGTAATAATTTTTCTGTAACTAATGCTTTCGTGGTTGCTTTACTGTAATTGGCAGTTCGGCTGAAGATCAGGGGCTCTCTCGCGTGAGTCGTAGTCGCAGTTCGATGCATGCAAAATCCTAAACTCATCTACTGCGCTGTGTGAGCACCCGTTGAACAATGCCGTATATTAGCGATTTCCTAAGCCCTCTTCCACGACTTATCCTATAACCACATCGTGATATCGTCATTAAAATGCCACAAATATTTCTAATAATGCAGTTGAAAAAACCACAGTGAGTGAACCTAGACCATGGCATGTTTTTATGCCTCGCATGCAATATATACGGTGATCTGTAGGTTTCGACATAAATATCGCTACGTGCCAGTGCATAGAGATAAAGAGGACAAAGCAGATAGTCTGGCGCAAGCTATTTTTGTGGCTGGTGCAGCTCGCTTAACCGGCTGAAAATATGCCTGTGTCTATTTTTCCGAGCACTCCCACAGCATGTGCGCAAGCGCAGCCGGGTGAGCTCGGAAAAGTAGACACAGACATAGATGCACTAACGCCACGACTGGAAGCGTGTGTCTCTGACACATCTGAACATCGATTGCTTTCACTAACGCCACGACCCTTTCTTCGAAGCTCCATGAGGCTGTGCGAAGCTCCGCTCTTTACAACCAAACATAGACGACCCTGCACGCCCAAGAGGTGGCATCGAGGCAAGCTCTTGACGTCCCCTCATTGGGGGCCTAGGCCCGGCCGCCTAAGCCTGCTGGTTTCTTATAATAAAGTTTATTCCTCCTCCTCTACTTTTCCGAGTCGGTCTCCTTCTTATAACGTATTTCTTGGAGTAGTGGAATCGCTGTTCTTGCCACAAAACTCCGAAGCGGTTGATCGCTCGCGGCTTTCAAGACGACCGCTATAGAGTCGCCTAGATCTTCTCCGGTCATCCAACCTCCTGCTCAGCCTGCCAACCCAGTGCGCGCAACATGTTTCGTGATGCTTCTCGCCCTCGAAAACCCAGACGTGCTCTTGGCCACGAGAGTTCAGACATCAATCAATGGCTATGCCTCTGCGAATGAGTTCGTGTCACTTACAGGTGGAACCCCACGTTCATGCTTCCGAACGTGATCTTTTACCTCTATAGAACCCCTCGTGTGGGGTTCGATACCCAAGAGCATAACATTACCAACTGCGACCGCTTGAAAGAACAGATCCGTGAGCTTTTGGAAACTCCTTTGATTGTCGACAAGCCGCGAAGAATGAGTTATCAACTCGCGCACAAACTGCCACTGAGCCCTACATAGGCTATATTCAAGATGTTTTGCCCGATGCCACACCGCCGACGCGAACATGTACTAGCCTGACAAAGTTGCGCATATACTCAAAGGTATCGCTGACGATGCGTTCAACTTGTTAGTATTCAACAATGTGTCACCTGTTGATGCCATTATTCAAGAATGCCGCCTGCTCGAACAAGCTAAAAGCAGCCGCAGTTCTCATCAGTTCCAGCGCCTTCCGAATACCGCCGCGACGTCCTCGCATCTGAGAACATATCATCCACCAGACACCTGTGATAACTTGGCGTGACTTGTCTGGCGGAAACTTGAAGCGGCTGCTCCAGCTAAGGGGAGACCAACGTCCCCTGACCGCTCCCCTTCAATTACGTTGCCCCACATTTAAGCAGTTGTCCTTCAGGAAATTGCCAACTTGAAAATTTTCTCTATTTCACCGCCTCCCTGCACCGACTTCGAGCCCCAATACACGCCTGCGCGTCCCTTCCTGACCGGCTCATCCTTAACGTTCCGTAATCCGTCCGCATGGCGAACGCGTCATTACAAGCCTATCTGCTTTTTGTGTCATTGAATCGGGCACATTTCTCTCCATTGCAGAAGTCGCTGAGGTCCTCCTGCACAAGCTTCCTCTCGTCACTTCTATGCACATCCTGCCTACTGCCATGAGACCAGCTGCGACCATGTTGCCCAAGAACATGCTACTGAACACCACTACTCCCACTCTCCATATCCCCGACGTCGCCAGTCTCATTTTCCCGTGCCCCGCGGACCATCTTCTCCCGTCTTTCCACGAGGTTCTTCGAAGAAAAACTAAGTGTTGCAGCCCCCGGAGGTGGCGCTGCATCGCAGGGACTGACAGAAAATCCTCTCTTCACGATACGGACAAAACAGAACCTTATAGACGTACAAGTAGACGGCGTACATGTCACTGCTCTTGTCGACACTGGCGCAGAACTTTCCGTGTTGACGAGTGACTTTCGCCGTAAGCTCAGGAAGGTTCTCCTACCTGCGACCACTCAGTTCGTCGGTGTTGCGCATGGCGGAATAGCATCTGTTGTTGGAATGTGTTCCACTCATATAAGCATTGCGGATCGACACACAATTTTTCTCTTTACCGTTCTTGATAAATGCCCCCACGACGTAATCTTAGGTCTCGACTTCCTGTCCGCGCATTCTGTCCTTGTAGACTGTTCGACCAGTACGCTCCTTCTACACTTGCCGGAAACCTTTGGAATGACGGCCGAGTCACCTCTGCACAATGGGACATGCACAGCTTCATCTACAGACACTGACCTACGTAGATCTCGTCTCAATACCACCAGTTTTTGACAGTGACTAGTTCTGACCCCTATCACCTATGTCCTCATCAACCACGGCATTACATTATAACACATCATTCTGTCCATCGCAGGGAATTCCACGTGCCTCCCAGTTGTCAACTTTAGCTTGACACCTCAAGTGCTGCCACAAGGGATCTTTTTGGCCTTGTTCTGCACCTTAGAAGACAACATGGTAGCTGTTTTCACGATGGCTGCTCTTTTTTTAGCCCCCCCCCCCCCCCGACTCAACATCAATCTGACACTTGCTCTGACAGCGTTATTAGGTCGATGATCACTTCCAGTTTAACGCCACAGCAGACTAACGAGCTCCACCGGGTTCTGCTGCCCTACATCGACGTTTTTGACATCAGTGGTGGTCAATAGGAGAAAGCTACTTGTATGACCCACCACAAAAACACTGGTAACAAGCTCGTATTCATGGGCGCTCGTATCAAGGGTCGGCGGCCGAGCGCCACGTTATTCAAAGTGAGGTCGACCAAATGCTCGCCAAGGACGTCATTGAGACATCCATCAGTCCTAGAGCTTCTGCTGTCATGCTAGTCTGCAAGAAAGACGGCGCATGGCGTTTTCTGCATCGGTTATCGACACCCATACAAAATTACCAAAAAAAGACGTCTACCCGCTTCCACGAATAGATGATGCCCTTGATAGCCTATACTGGGCCCCCTGTTTTTTTCTACGTGGTCCTTTGTTCTGGCTACTGGCAAATTAAGGTAGATAAAATGGACCGTGAAAATACGGCATTCATGACCCCTGATGGCCTATATCAGTTCAATGTCATGCTCTCTGGCATTTGTAATGCTCCAGCCACCTTCGAACGAATGCTAGACTCCTTGCTCAGATGATTCAATTGGTCTACCTGTTTGTGCTACTTTGACGACGTCGCCATTTTTTCACCAACTTTTTCAACTCATATAGAGCGCTTCTAAGCCAACTTAGGCATCTTCCGTCGTGCTGGCTTGGAGCTCGACTCGCCCAAATGTCACTTTGGACGTCATCAAATCACAGTAATTGGTCATTTAGTAGATCCCAACGGTGTACAGCCAGACCAGGCAAAAATCAGGGCCGTCGAAAACTTTTTTTTACCACAATCTCTGAAGGATGTATGCCGCTTGATCAGACTATGTTCTTACTTCCGACGCTTCGTGAAAAATTTTGCGCACGTAGCGAGACCAATTCCGCAGTTCCTCAAGAAAGACGTCCCGTTTTCATAGGACTCTTAAGAGGCTTCGGCGTTCTCGACTCTGATCGCTTTTCTCACTACTCCTCCAATTCCGGCACACTTCAACCCTGCTGCCTCTACGGATATCCGTACAAATGCAAGTGGACATGACATTGGTGCAGTGCTGGTTCTGAAACAGCGTGGCCATGATTGCGTTATTTACTACGCCAACCCCCTTCTGTCCACCCCTAAACGTAAATACTCGATCAAAGAGTGTTAGTGCTTCGCTCTGGCATAGGTAGTGGTGAAATTTCGGCTTTATATATACGGACGCCCGTTTTCGGTAAGTACCGACCACCCCGTGCTCTGCTGGTTGAACTCTTTGAAAGATCCTTCAGTGCGCTTTGGCCGCTGGGCTTTGTGCCTGCAAGGGTTTTTATTCGGTGGTATACAAATCTGGCCACCCCCACCATGTTGCCGATTGCCTCTCCCGGTACCCAGACGACGATTCTGAGGATACTGACGCACCTACAAAGCACTCTAAGTCCGACTTCCTTAACAATTGGGAAGAACAGATACGCGATCTAGTGCTGCTTGGCATCATCAGCCGTACGGAATTTTCTCGAACTGACGCTTCCGCCGGCTACTTTGTCCTCCAAAAAGTTGTGATATACCACTGTAATTTCTAACGTGAGGGAGCTGACCTTCTCATTGTTGTGCCTAAGCATTTGCGGCGCGGTGTTTTCATCGAACTTCACGACGCTCCCACGGCTGGACACGTTGGCGTATCCCGCACGTACAAGCGCGTCCGGTGCCGTTTCTTCTGGCCAGGCCGCACTTGCTCGGTACGCCGGTACGCTGCCTTGTGTGAGTTTCGCTAACGTCGTAAAACACCCTCACTGCTACTCACTGGCCATCTTGAACCAATCGACATAACTTCGGAACTATTTTATCATGTTGGGTTAGACTTGCTTGGTCTTTTTCCCACATCAACTTTGGGAAACAAATGCATTGTCATGATCACCGATTACGCTCACAGATACGCGAGATCTACCGAGAAGCTGTGCAACCGACATGGCTGAATTCTTGTTATCGGACTTTATATTGTTTCACAGTGCTCTAAGACAACTCCTCACAGACCGTGGCCGTACATTTCTGTCCCAAGTCGTCACCAACATTCTGCGTTCTTACTCCACACAACAAACACTGACCACCGCACCATCCCCAAAGGAACGACCTCACGCAACGATTTAAACCATACTCTCACACATATGCTCGCTCTGTACGTGCTGCCCAAACACCGAGGCTCAAAGCTTGCCTTACCCAATGCAACTTTCGCGTATAATTCATCCTGTCACAACAAAGCGGGCTTCTCGCCATTCTACTTATTGTATGGAAGAAAGCCGACTTTACCACTGGAACCAGTCATCTCAGCTCATACCTCGTCCACAAGCGAGTATGCCCGCGACGCGATTGCGCGAGCTGATCAGACCCGTAAGATCAACCGCGCTCGGCTGAGGGCTTCGCAGACCAACCAATGCCGTCGGTACGATGCGGAACATCAAGACATACATTTCGCTCCCGGTACCCTCGTTTTACCCTAGTCCCCTCATCGTCGGCTGCGCCTATCAGAAAATCTTTTTAGTGCTATTGGGGCTACCAGTGCAATATAAAAATACCCGGATTGTATCACACATACTGTTATGCGTGCGAGTCCACAGCGAACGTCCATGCCTCTGAAAAAGTCAATCTGTGTCAAGGCCAGCACGCGAGCCCACCTGACGCGATGAACAACTCATCGGCGTCGTCACGCGACGGCGCCTTTCTGCCGCGCACGTGCAGTGAGTCACCTCAGCCAGCGAGCCGGCACCTTCCTGTCTGGCGAGTCTGACGCAATGCGTGGCGACGTCAATCGTCCTTGGGTGCAGCCACGTGCAGCGCAGTGGCTCCAGATTCGATGAGAAGACGCAGCCCAGCGGCGACCCCATTGGAGGAGTCTGACCTCCCGACCAGCGGCACTTCTGGTTGGACACTTTGTTACTCAAAGAATCCACCCGGTGCATATAAAAGAATCCCTGTGGTGCGTCGCGAGCAGTAGACAGGTGTTCTGTGGTAGACATGTGTGTCAGAGTTGACCTATGTGTTAGAGAGGAGAGCTCGGCCGTTCGGGTCCCTAAGCTGTCGGCCCCAGTGCCGAATTTGTAACGCCTCTGTATATATGCTGTACATAAACATTGTTTAACTCACCGTCGTCTTGTCCGCTCGTCTATCAACTCTGCGCAGAAAAGTCGGGAGCTGAGAAACCTACGCTACCAAACGGCTGGTGACCGTGTCGGTGGACATCGGAGCAGTGGCGCCTTCGGGACCATGTTGACGTCGCCGTCTTTCGCAACAGTAGTTGCAGCGGTGAGAATTCGTGGCGCCCTTGGTAACGTCGTCGGAGGCGCGCTTCTTAACAATACACGCGGACGACATCCCCCCTTGTTTTCCCGAGGGAGGTTGTGACGGTCACGTCGAGAGAATGCTACAGGCGGGAGAAGACAAAAATCAGGAGTGCTTGCTTGGAACGGGCCTCGAGTGCTCAGCAACAAAATCCGAGCTTTTAATCTACAATTACACAAGTAGAGGCCGCAAAACTCCTCATGGTGAGGAAAGGGAATGCTTCAAATACGCGTTGTGTCGGCAGACAGCACTCCCATACCACACATAGACAGAATTCGAATTCGGGGTTTACACATACTGGCAAACGGCTGTAATGGTGAGACTGTGCGCCGACTCCGTAGTTCAGTAGACGACGCGATCAGACTCTTGCGTCGTAATACGAATGGATGTAATGGTCTGCGTGAACACTGCGTGATCTGCCTCGTGCAGGCATACGCGATAAGCCAATTAACATACGTTGCCCCTTACCTCAAGGTGTTAGGCTCAGAAAAAAAAAACAAAATCAACTGCATGATACAAAAGGCTTTTAAGAGAGCGATTGGCCTCCCTATCAATGCAAGCACGAAAACATTTCTAGAGCCAGGACTTCTCAACTCACTCGACAATGGGTCTTAACGAAATCAAAGACACATCCTTGAGTCGCTGGGCATCAGATATCACACTCAGCAAGAAGAGAAGACGGAGGTCCCTGCCTCAGTCCGCGACCGCCTGATCGTTCCGTCGATTCCTAGAAATATGCACCCGACGCACAATATCGGACGGCATAACGAGTGTGCTGGACAGATTCAAAAGAAGTTTGGTAACAGTACGGACGTGGTATACCTAGATGCCGCAAGATATGGAGAAGGGAGAAGAGCCCACGCGAGTGTGGTCATTGGTTATCGGGGCAAATGCCTCGCAAGCGCCACGGTGATGAGGAGACACACGGAGGTGGCCGAAAAAGCTGCAATAGCCTTAGCACTCGCCACAGCACTCCAAGCAGATATTGTGATAAGCGGCTCGCAAGCGGCAGTCCGCAGTTTAGCGCGTGGCTGTGTCTCGCGTAAAGCGGCGGGCATCCTCCAAATGTTCGGAGATGGCGACTCGACGTCGTGCTCACAACCCCGAATTCCAACGGTTTTTTTTCCTTTGGACCCCGGCACACACCAGCATTCCGCTCGCGGGAAACGAGGTGGCCCACGCCGCCGCTCGTGGTCCCACTCACCGAGCTGCGGCCCACTACGTGGCCGCCACCTCTGACTCCGAGAGCGGGGTGATGCATCTGCTGGATCTAGACACATTGACCGGCCCACAGCAAAAGTATTTAGAATGGTCATGGGGTGATCGTCTTACAACGTTGCGGGACATCACACAACACTATATAGACTCGAAAAGTGTAGGTTCCCGCGACTGCACGAAAAACTAAACAGGCACGATGTCGCAAGCTTTCTCTTACTCTAAACCCACTCCTACCTTATCGCGGTCGTTCTACGCCACTTCTACACAAACCTATACCCCATCAATATGTGTAAAGTGTGCGGGCACGGAGCAACGCCGAGCCACATGATCTGGGAATGTGCCGGCGACGACAGTCGTGAAGACGCCACCATTCGAAATCTGCCTATAGCGGCTGTTAATACTAAGTACCAGGAAGCCTCAAGCTCACTCGCTTCGCTGCCGCCCCGACTAAGGGAGCCACGGGTGACCTTCTTCGTCGGCGCCGCCACCACTGGGAGTCGGCACTCCACAGCCCAGACCTGAACGACCATTTCTGGGCCGTCCGGCAGGCTGAGTATGTCACCCGAGTCCAGGGACTACAAGCCGCAACCTAAAGCCACCGGGACGAAACTGCCAGCCCATTGTGATCAATAAAGTCTTTTCTCTCATTACACGGAATCTTGCCACCTACTGCGTGAAGTAACACCTGTCACCTATGAGATCAGCCCTATCTATCTAGTTATATATTGCACACGTCTCGCGGATCAAGCCCTACAATAATGAGTCAGATAACGACCTTTAAAGCATCGGGATAGTTCCTCCACTGCCGAGGGTCATACTACGTGCCAGTGCATGGAGATGAAGGGGACAAAGCAGATAGACTGGCGCGAGCTAATCTCTGTGGCTTGCGCTGCTCGCTTTACCGGCTGAATATATATCTGTGTCTACTATTTCGAGTCGGTTTCCTTCTCGAAACATTATTACAAATATGAAGCCGTTGGTCACTGGTAGATAAATATCAATGTATAGGTCACCTCTGATAGTGAGGCTATATTTTTTTCGTTGGCCCAGGACAAAAAAGTGTCTAGAAACGTAAAAAAGTAGACACGTTGCATTTGAGAGGGCAATATACCCCAGAAAAAATACTCAAAGAACAATTCACACTGAGAATCTTGTAGTCATCAGTAACTATAGAAAGAGTTTCTATGTCACACTAAAGCAGAACTTTCACTAAAAGCATAATCCCACCACTTATTTTATTACTGCAGTTCAAGGAATAAGTTAAAACCCCACATTAGTCAGTGAGTGCCTTGGCGGAAAAATTTGGCTGGTTTGAAAGGGGGGAGGGAGTTAGAAAGCACGGGCCTGATGTGCCACTGCCTGGCTACGCCACGGTTATCTGATATCTTGAAAAATTGAATTGCTGCACAAACTTGAAGAAAAAACAAGAGAGACAGGAAAGAGTGCAGTTTCCTGCACTCTTTCCTGTCTCTCTTGTTTTTTCTTCAAGTTTGTGCAGCAATTCAATTTTTCAAGTATGAACCAACTAGTCTGCAAAAAAGTATTGCTTCATCTGATATCTCTCGGGCCATATTAACGACGCCTGTTTATTCTTATTGCACTGACCTCATCGGTCAGATTACCGGCGCTTCATCTTCACCAAATGCCAGGCTCCGGAAACGACTCCGAATATTCAAGTTGGAGGACGATGTGCTATATCGATACATTTTCCACCCGGAAGGCCACCGATGGGTTTCCGTCGTACCACGCGCACTACGCACTGAAGTTCTGCGCGCTTCCCACGACGACCCGACGTCTAGCCACTTGGGTTACAACAAAACATACGACCGCATCCGCAGTCGATTCTTCTGGCCAGGTCTTTCCACGACGGTAGCTAAATATATTGCCTCGTGCGCACTTTGCCAACACCGCAAGCGGCCCACTACTGCTCCAGTCGGGACCCTACAACCACTTCCTTGTCCAGCAGAGCCATTCTCTGTCGTCAGAATTGACCTCTTCGGGCCTCTCCCAACTACATCAGACGGCAAGAGATGGATCGTCACCGCGGTTGATCACTTGATCTGGTACGCTGAGGCGGCCTTAATCGCTTCAGGAACTGCTTCCGAAGTAGCAACTTTCTTCTTGAATGCTATTTACCTACGTCGCGGAGCCCCTCGTGTTCTTTTGAGGGATCGGTACAAGGTATTTCTTTAAAGCACGCTCAGTGAAGTTCTTCAAGCATCAAAAACAGTTCATAAAACAACATCTAGCTATCACCCACAAACCAATAACCTAACGGAAAGATTTCGTCGCACGCTGTGTGACATGCTGTCCATGTATATCCGACCAGACCGTCGCAATTGGGATGCCATACTTCCCTTTGTCACCTATGCATATAATACGTCAGTTCAAAGAACCACAGGCTATTCTCCATTTTTCCTAGTATACGGACGCCAACCGACATCACCACTCGACGTTTCATTCTTTTCTCACCCCGCGAACTCTTCACTATTCGTTTGCGACCAGTTTCTGTCCCGTGTTGCTCAATGCCGTCGTCTTGTCCGTGTAAGCACCGAAGCTAGCCAAGGAGATCGCAAACATTGTTACGATACCACTCACCACGTCGTTCTCTACCAGCCTGGCGACGATGTACTTCTGTGGACTCCTGCGCGAACGCCTGGCTTATGGGAGAAAATTGAGTCACACTATCTTGGCCCCTACAAAGTTGTCAAACAGATCTCACCAGTGAACTACCATGTCACACCTGTTCATGCCCCCACTGACAAACGCTGCCATGGGACAGAGATTATGCACGTTTCGCGTCTCAAACCCCATTGTATGCGTTCTATAGAGTAATTCGCGGCCACACTGACCACTTCCTTCGAGGGGAGAAATTAGTGTAAGAATTCATTGGACTTCATCGTCCTCATCTGTCAATAACCATCATCAGCCTTCGTTTCGTTTTCCTTCATCATCGGCGCCATCTTGCTGTTGCTTGAATAAAGCGTCAGCTGGACCGTGGTATTTCAGTATTATTTTCTGCATCAAAGATATACGACACTCACGTTAGTTTTCTTTATAGATTTGTTTCATGTTTTTGAAATTCATTTTTATTGAAAGGCAAAGATGTTGTTTTGAATTTATTGTTTTGAGGAAATTCGGCCCACCGTTTATTCCGCGTAAAGCTTTAACCCTTCCAAATTCACTGTTTCATTTTGCTTTATAGAAAGTTGAAATCTCTTCACAGTATTATTATGTCCGATGAAAATACATAAGAAGCTCGCTTCAAAGTCCTGTTTCTCCATGCTTTTACTTTTTGTCACTCACTGTTCAATTACTCAGTTACAGGGCTCTGCACGTGCACTGATATAAACTGTTCAAATAGTGCGCGCGTGCGTGCGTGCTTTTTTCTCTGGGGGGGGCAGGAGCCAGTTAGTTGCTTCTATACTAATTTGCTCTCGAACCCTCATTTTCTCGACAAAACATGAGCACACTGATAAGCACCTAAATAACGGGTGGCCATTGGAAGCCATGGCGGGAAGTCGGAGAATGCGGCGACTGCAGAGCTGCGTGGTGAGGACGCAAACGTCCCTCCTTGACCTTACGTGAGTAACGAGTAGCTTCCACTGCAGACTATTCACAAGATGTAATTGCAATAGTGGTTGCAGCACTGGCCAGTCCGTCTACGAGGTTGAACAGAAAGCGACCTTCGTCCGCATCGTGGGCGCACACGCGCGTCAACTATATGCATTGCAGCAGCCCACATGTCGCACTATAGTAGCGATGATTGCACACAAACCTCCGCAGCCTCAGTCTCGTCACTGGTGAGCACAACATGACGCGGCCACTTGCTGCACCACGCTTGTGATAAGGTACAGCGCCACCACAGCTTCACAGGAGGCTTTTCTTACTACATGAAGCTATAAAACCCATGCTACCAAGCTCTGCTTATTACTTGCTTCTCTAAACGTTCGACGGCAGCGGTGGTTTCTTGACCCACACCTTCTACCAGGTTAATAAACAATCGCTACGTTGGATGTTAGAATGCGTCCTTCTATCGACACAGCATCTCATCTGGTGACCCGAAAAACGAACTTAACACGCCGCCATGTTTGTCCAAAAAGCCCTCGTCGATATTCGCCAATAAGTACAATAGCTTAAAGGGCAACTTTAGCCCCAACCACAACCACACTCGCACCACGCCGCCAAAGCTCTGCTCAAGCGGGCGCCACCACTCCTGCGGCGACCGCTGACACGGACGTCTGTCACGTCGCCGTCATGCTAGGGCCCATTTGCTTCCTTCGCGCATTTTGCCGTCTCCTTCGTTGCAGACCTCGTGAGATTGCTGCACAGCTAGTTTCTTGGCATGTTGTTGCATGTCCTTGTTGATTTGGGATATCTTGGCTCTGAGCCGCCGGTTCAGACTTTCTTTTTTCAATCTTTCACGAAGTGCGTTCTTGGCCTCCAGGAGATGTGCTAGCCTAGAGTTCATGAAAAGTACCTCCAACTCCACGGAGATTTCTTTGGTTGTCTTGGTAACCGCCTCTTTCAAATTGTTTACGAGGTCGTCGAACGTTTCTCGGGGCCTGTATTCATGATTTCTGATCTGGCGAAACATATCCCAATCAACGTACGTGCATTTTCTTAGCGGGGGTTGAGCAATATGTACGTTGATTTCCGTGGTGACGTGGTCGCTACCCAGGTCCTATTGTAAGTTGTCCCACGACTCTTCTTCGTTAAGCAGCAAGGCTAAGTCGGGAGTGGTATCACACTGGACAGAATAGCCCTTGTGTGTCGGAAATTGAGGGTCTGTGATGTGTTTTAGACCAAGCGTTTCTGCACACCCAGCAACTTTGGTTCCTTTAGCATCATTTTTTGAGTAACACCATGGTTTATTATACGTGTTAAAGTCTCCTGCAATCATGAGAGGCTTCATTTTGGCTTGTTTTGTAGTCACCAGGAAGAGTCTCTCGAAGATTTGAAATCTCTCCCTCGGTAGACTGTAGACGTTTAAAAGGAAAATGTTGACTTTGCTAGCACGACCAGAGATGATTTCTGCCAGCTGTGATTCCTGGCCTTGCTTGTATGTGGTGGTGGTCTTCTCCACAAAGCTGATGTCTTTGAGGGCAAGGATAGCTATACAAATAGCACGTTTGAAGTCAGGGCACAGGGTCGGCCTGGTTACCTTGTATTCCGGGAAAACTAGGTTCCGTGGGGATTCAGTGACTCGGCTTTTTTGTAGGAGGATAACATAGGGCTTTTCCTTGCATGATCTAATGAGTTGTGCTTTATTGTTTTTCTTTTTGGGGAGTAAATTACAGTTCCACTGCCTCACTTTAAAAAGCTGTGCCGAACTAACCACATATGTGGTTGTGTGAGTACTACGACGCCACTGGCAGAATCTGCATCAGCTTTGTCCGGTTCACTGGGTTCATGTGGCGCAATCACTGGTCTTAGGAAACGGGGGTTAAGGATATCATAGTTCAAATAAAGAAAAAAAAATTGCCCGCAGCTTCCCTGGGGGAACACTGAGGAGGATGCGGAGCATATAATTGGTTAACGGGGTGTTAAAGTGCGACTTACTTGGGTCGATGGCTAAATTGGTTAACGTGGTTGTGAAATGGAGTGTTAAATTGCGACTTACTTGGGTCGATGGCTAAATTGGTTAACGTGGTTGTAGGAGGGGGTGTTAAATGAGTGAACACGTACACACGTATGCGAAAGGGCGGCGCTGGTCGAAGGGACGTCGATCATTGTGTTTGTGGATTCGTTGGAATTCATTTCACCGCGACCTTGGACGTCGACGCGCCGTACAAACCAACCGACGAGCGGCAACTGAGCGAGCGAGCGCCGACCTTGAGTATATATACAGCACGACGGCGCATGCACTGTCAGCTGTTGAATGTTCTCGAAGCGCGACGCCACATGCGCGTCCACTGGAGAATCAGGAGAATTGTAGATGTCGAACGCGGTGTGTAGAGGAGGAAGGGTGCACAGATGGTGGAGGAGTGAAGCGCGCGCGGTGTGTAGAGGAGGAAGGGATGCACAGATGGTGGAAGAGTGGGCGACGACGCGACGGCGCATGCGCGCGCGTCAGCTGTCGAATGTTCGAGAAGCGGTGTGGATGGCGCGGACGACGCGGACGGCGCACTACAAGGCGCGAGTATAAGATGCTCCGCATCTAAAAGCAATGGACAAGAGCCGGGCATGTAGCGCGTAGAGAGGGTAATCGCTGGTAATTAAGGGTAACTAACTGGATTCCCAGAGAAGGGAAGCGAGTTAGGAGGAGACAGAAGGTTAGGTGGTCTGATGAGATTAAGGCGTTTGCGGGTATAAATTGGCAGCATCAAGCACAGGACCGGGTTAAATTGCGGAAACATGGGAGAGGCCTTTGTTCTGCAGTAGAAGTAGTCAGGCTGATGATGATGATGATGATGACGATAATGATGATGATGATGGTGCTCAACGTGTTAATACGACTCTTGCAGCGTCGACTCGTGGAGTTACCCTCACCAGCTGAGACGTTGGAGGGGGCCTCGCTGATGTCTGACATGCAGTCACTAAACACATCCTCACGTTTGTCCGGCGTAGGTGGCGCTGCTTCGCGCTTGTGTGTGCTCCTTTGTGTGCTTACAACAGTGTGGGGTTGCTGATAAGGTGTGGGGGTTTGTGCAGTGCTGTCTTGAGGATCGTGAACTCTCTTGGTCATTATTGTCACGAATTCTTCTAGTTTATGCTTTTATACTCTGTTTTCGTGTTCTAGGGCAAGGATGCGCTTTTCGTATTCATTATGCTCTGGTTGTGCCTTACGTCTAAACGCGGTTGAGGGCAGGGGCTCAGGTCTCGCTCCGCTGGTGTTGTGGCCGCTGCTGCTGCTACCACCCCGCATCTTCTCCGCCCAGGTCAGCTTGGCCATGGACTGAGAGCGGCTCCTGGATCGACTACCGGCAAATTCACGGGAACCTGATTGGTGACGTGACCGCCCTCGAGAGCGAGAGCGTTCTCGGGAATGAGAAGCCTCTGTGGAACAGGAACGCGCCCAGGAGCTGGAATTTTCCCTGAAAAGGGAGCTTTGCCGTGCAGCAGCACCAGGTGTCTATTGCTTCGTGACCATCCCAGCAACCTCCTATTGGTCAGCCAGCAATTCAGAGCGCCTGTCCCTTCGACGTTTCCGCACTGCGTACAGCACGTGGTGTCTCCTCTTGCACAAACCCTCGCCCGTGATGCGATCTCCTCGCAAAGTGTTTCATTTGGGGGTTCAACTATGCGTCTCTCGGGTAGCTTCTGGAATCTTCATCGCGCAGTTGTGGCACTTTTCTTTATCGTCCATGCTCTTGTGACATACGTCGGCTTGGTGCCACACTTGGCCACAAGCGTTGCAAATATCCACCTGCCTTCTGTACAGCGAGCATTTCATGTACGCCAACCCGCACGCAACGTGCCTCGGTACGCGTGAACCTTCAAACTGTACGACCACGGCTCACGTGTTCTTGATTCTCTTCAGCCAATCGCTGTTGGCTATTTACAATTGCCTCGTTGAGTTGGGGCTCAGTGATTGACGAGTATATGTTTATAAGTACCTCTTCGCAGGTATTCTCCGGTGCCGCTACATAGGCAGATACCTTCAAGGCTCCAAAGCTTGCATGTATTCTTCGTATGGTGGCATAAGCCTTGGCGTTGGTTCTCATGGGAGAAGAAATGACGATAATATTTTGTACCTTGTTTAAGTAAACAAAGTCTTCCTCTGCCTGTTTCTTCGTTAGAGTTACGCCCATAATTGAAGACTTCGAGAGTGCGAAGTGGTCCGCTCTGCAAACGTACATTCCTCCCTTGGGACAGACGATAACCCTGAGGTGTTCTTTCGAAATTCTAGGGAGTCGGGAGCCAACTAAAACCCTCTGAAATGTCGATGCGATACGATTGTAACTTCCTTTTTTCTGATCCAGTCGTCTTAAATTTTCATAGGCGGTAATCTAGCCCGCGCCGGAAATATCATCTTCCGTACCGTTCATTCCTTCCACTGCGATTGTTCTTGGCCGTTGCGTCTGGTTTCGTCGAACGCGGACCTCACTGGGCCCGGCTCTGCCGCGTGTAAGCAGTAGTCTCGGCCAGCTCTAATGTCGTACTTGCACTAGGCCTAGACACGGTCAGGCTCAGCAGACAAGGCACCGCGTCAAATTGGTCCAAACCTGATAAAGTCTCGAAAAATTCACTCACTGCGGGAACGGTGATATCCTCGTAAAGAGTGCTGAAGGGCTGTTCACGTAAGTCCAAAAACTTGGCACTAATTGTCGCAAGCACGACTGAAATCACATAATGAATCGGGAGCCCACACGGACAAGTCCGTACTCCTCGGCGCCACATCGCAGATCTCCCCTCGACGATTGTAGAGCTTCATCGGTGGAGCTCATCGATTGTCGTTGTTCCTTGTGGATGGCTTTTATGGACGAAGCTCCTTAAAGCGGCGCCCGTTCGTCCCAAAAGAAAATGGCAGCATATCTATGGAGTAAATTAAGGTGAGTGGGGCGAAGCATTTGTCCGTCCGTTCGTTCTTGCTTCCGTCCTTCCATGCGCTCGTCTGTGTGGCTGCCAGTGCTTTCATCCGCCAGTCCGCGCGTGCGTATTTTCGAGCATCCGCACGTCCATTTGTGCGCCCATCCCTGCGTTCGTCCATGCATGTGCTCCTGCGTCCATCCATGCGTCCATCCATTCGTGAAGCCATTCATGTGTCCGTTCATGCATCTGTCTGTGTGTCCGTTCGGCCACCTATACAACACTCCAAGTACCACCATCTCGCATAGTTTCATCATATATTTCTCATATAGAAGCACCGCCATCCAGCGGACATTCCAAGGACTGAACGAAAGAAGGCACACGCACACTTTCTTACAGCTTGCGCTTCGTGTCTACTTCCCACCTTTAACCTCCTCCAGTTAGTTCATGGAATATACTAGTTCACTGTACTCATGGCACTGCGGCCCAACGCTCGCTAAACCTTTTCAAAACCAAGGAGGTTACGCCCAGCGAGTATAACGTAGCAACCCTTTCTTGTCAGACAGTGCTCAATCTACATGCCAATGGCTGCTAAGGGGGATTGAGAGAAAAGAGAATTCGGCTTTTAGTTAACGCCCACGCGGCGAAATTTTTATTATTCAACAACGCACAAAAGAAATCTCCCACCGGCACCACCTTGGAGGTCAAAATGTAAGACGTTACACACTACTACTACTACTACATTTACGAGGGACGAACGGGTGCTGCTATAAGGAGCTGCGCCCCTAAAAGTTCGCGGCGTGCGTGTTAACTAAAAGCCGAATGCTCCTGTCTCTCATTTCCCATTAGCAGCCATTGGCGTGTACATGACCACTATCTGAAAAGAAAGGGATGCTACGTTATACTCGCTGGGTGTATCCTCCTTAGCTTTAGAAAGGTTAAGCGAGCGTTGAGCCGCAGTGCCATGAATACAATGAAATAGTATAAACCATGAACTCGAGGTGGTTAAAGTTGGGAAGTAGATACGAAGCGCGAGCCGTAGGAAAGTAAAAGCCGAATTCTCCTTTCTCTCATTGGCCCCTTCGTGGCAGATCCTTCGTTTCATAGACATTTGATTGAAATCTCTCAAGCCATTTTTCTCAAACCACGATTATATCATCCCTACAGTTACGAAAGAATAGATAGCCTTCTTGCTAATAAATATTTTGACGTGAAATTTCTGCGGCGATTTCTAATAACTGAAACTAAGCATTCAAGCAGAAATACAAAAACTAGCAGTAACTTTCTCTACTGTGGCGAACTGTGTTCAATACCAAGCTAACATCAATATTTTCAGTTTTTTTTACAACAACGTGCCTAAGCTTAGAGATATGACGATCATGGAGGTTAGATGCTCAGATTGTCATCCTCACTACGTAGCTGCCATATTTCGTTCTAGTCGCAGGAACGATTTCTTCGTTGTCACAGTTGGTGCAAAATGCATATTCTGGCACAAAGTGATTTTTTTAGTTTCTTCAACATTTTAGGATAATTTGTCACCCTAAAGTCTAAATTTACCTAAGCTTTACAATTTCAAACCATAGTTAAAACTTCTAGATCAAAACCGTAAACGTTCTTCTTAGTGGTGGCTACCTTACCTTAGAGTGCAGAAATAGTTTACAGAGTTTTAATTCTTTTTCTATATATAAGCTAAGCAACTGCAAATATTAGGCGTCTATTTTCGAAACTTGCTAATATTTATCCAGTTTGTAAACTGTTGTGAAGTAAAATTATGGGTCCATGAAACAATATCAATTTTACAGTATAAAAATAACCATCAGCTCAAGAATAAAACAAGTTCAGTTAAATCAATGAAAAATTTCTCTGCTTTGAAGTTGTTTTATATTTACTCACACTACTTGAACTGGCAGAAATGGACGTGAGCCACACGAATTAGACCAAGCTCGAAGAGGTAAAACGTTGTCCACATAAAGCAAATTTGCTTTTGTCTTTGACCACCACACGTTTTTCTCCTTTTCAAATACATTCATACTGAAATGAAGCAGTGCTTGAACTGCCTGCGACGTGTTCAGCCGTTGGTGCTCAACAGCTGTCGTTAATTAGGTTTTGATGTGTATTAGAATTACGTTTTATAGAAAAAATAACATTGTCATGTGGCTATTTAATGGGCCAGCTCTCGCGTAGGTTCACATAACCGTCATCGAGAAATGAGCCGACGAGACCATTTGTTTACACCGAATACTCACCATTCATTATATTTCAGAAACCCCTAAAATATACACAACCGACAAAGCACTCTGCCCGCAAAGCTAGGACAAGGTTAACAGGAAGAACGAAGACATGAACAGTATGTGGAAATAAATGTTCAGACAGTAGAAACCAATATCCCAAAATGGCGGAACGCGGTGCTTGAGGTGGAGGCTCTGCTACCGAGACATAGGCGCACTCACGCAAACGGTGACAGCGGTGATGCGGTTGAAACACTCACGTCGTTGACTGGCAGGTAAGGAAGTGTCGGGCTGATCGAGGTCAGTGGCTTTTCAGCGTTTGGCAGCCGCAGCTCGCACACGACGCCGGAGAAGTTTCTTGGCAAACGCTAGACGACCAGGGCTTGCCCTTGCAAGGCAACGAGAAGTTCTGTGTCCAGGTGGGAGCCCACAACGACCTTGATGCAGGAGCTTTGATGGCCGCCTCCCCCCCGCCTTGGCCACCTTCTTACTCCGTCCCGACTCAGTCACGTCTGTCTGACTTGGCTGTTCTGCTCCCACAGCTCTCCTAAATCTTCGTGTAGGCCCCTTATTGGCTTAAATTTTTCACGTCCACATATGCCGCAACAAAGCGTCATCTTCGTCGTCCTTTTAGGTTCAGGCTGGTGGCGGGAAGAAGCCCGTCGCTTCATTTCGCTCTCTTAATTCAGTTATTATATTGAGTTCCGGATCTTTTTACAGTGTGTGCGGTGGGTGGACTGTCTCCAGAGTGGCAGCTAAACATCGGTGAGTCGGAGTTTCACTACGCATCGCGATCAGAGTTGCCCCTTAGCGGGCCCGTGCCTCAAACCTGGCAAAGCCCGGGTATGGGGGACAACGAGATGCCGCTAGCGCCAAGAGGAGCACCACTTAATCATCCCGCTCGACTTCAAGTTGCTGCAGGCTCAGCAACAATATCGACGTCCCCTACAGAGAGCAGCGAGGCCTCGCAGTGCAAGAAGAGGCGTACAGAGGAGGAAGAGGTTGACAACGATGACGCTACATCGACGTACTCCCTTAATGACATGTCACAGATGGATACAGAAGCACCCAATGAAGACGAGGGAGCTTACCCATCGTGTGGTCACCCATCACAAGAACAGAGCTACGGGGATACCGGTGGTATTCAGACCAATCGCTGCCGAGGACTCCTTCTGGAAGGTGAATCCCAATCGCATAGCGTCTGAGATAATCTCTGCTATCAATGAGAAAGTGACATCATCAAGAATCAACAGAGACGGAAGTTTTTGTGTTGGAGTATGGTCTTTGTACTCGGCAAACAAGTTACTGCTGATCAAGAGTCTGGCTGGATTGCCTGTACAAGTGTTGATACCTCAGTCTTACATGAAGACCCTAGCAAAGATAAGAGATGTTCCACTCGAATACAGTGATTATGACCTACTGGATTATCTTAAAGATGCTGGAGTAATCTCGGTCACACGACAAAAGAGATGGGTAAGAAATGAAGATGGAAGTGTCACAATGCAGCCCATACGAAATGTAATACTCCAGTTTAGACATGACATGCCATTGCCAAAAAGAGTTGCTCTCGGCTTTACGGTTCACACTGTCGAGGAATACATTGAGCCGGCGGTAAGGTGTTACAACTGCCAGAGATATGGGCATAAGGCTAAGACTTGCAGGGGAACCAAGAGATGCAAGGTATGTACGGGCGCACATGATTACAAATAATGCACCTCGAAGCGTCAACCTAAGTGTGCAAACTGTGCTGGACCACATCCGGCGTCGTTCTCAGGCTGCTCTCGAAACCGTTTGGCATCAGCGGCACAAATAGAGAGAATTATAAAAGGGTACCATAGGATACAAAAAGGTCCAGCACCCAATGCGGATATAGTCGAAGATGTTCCTGTGGCACAAAGAAGTGCAAAACAGTGGCGCCACGACTCTTACTTGGAAGTATTGAAGCGCTCAGCACCAAAACATCGCGTTGGAAAAGAAGTCCGGGCCCAGGAACATGCTGAAGTGGAACTTTCTACCAGGCCAGACACAGCCAAGGAGCCACTGACTACCAAAGGGAAGGGTCACAGCAGCTTGCTGAGTAAAACTTCTTCGAGAAATGCGATTTCGGCGGAGACAGCCGGAAGTGAGCAAGTCATTTTGCCAATAATCTTTGCGGCTCTCAAAGCAATTCTACGATCCCTGCCACAAGCAGGTTCTTTACCAAAAGTGAAATTGCTGCTAGATGTTGA
Source organism: Rhipicephalus annulatus (assembly GCA_013436015.1). Classification (NCBI taxonomy): domain Eukaryota; kingdom Metazoa; phylum Arthropoda; class Arachnida; order Ixodida; family Ixodidae; genus Rhipicephalus; species Rhipicephalus annulatus. Next base: position 33,287 of record WOVY01003759.1, on the reverse strand, counting down.
GCATCTTCTCTTGTCGTAATCATGGCTACCGGACTATCTAACTGGTACAAAAGAAGTGCAATATTCCAGTGGAACTGCAACGGTTTGCAGAATAAGAGTGGAGATTTTCGGAAATTCGTCGCTTAGCACGGGTTTCCGATTTTGTGTATTTCCGAAACAAGAGTATCCACTAACTTTCGCTTGCCCAATTATGTGGTGTACCAAGCAGACCGTCCTGCTGCAAAAAGCAGAGTGATGTTGTGTGTGAGACGCGATATTCCGTCGACACTTGTGGCTACTTCAAAAACAGATGCGCCGGAATTTGTTAGATGCAAAGTGAAGTTTGGTAACGTTACTGCAACTGTAGTTAGTGTTTACGTGCACCCTCAAGCAAACATTTCATACGCAGAGTTGGCTGCAGTGTGTAGATCTGACCATGATCCCATAATTATATGTGGTGATTTTAATGCGCACCATGAATTGTGGGGTAGTGAGCGTTGTAGTGTAAGGGGATCTGCTATAGTAAAAATATGCGAAGATTACGGTTACACTATACTAAATGATGGTTCTCCAACGTTTCTACGGGGGCATAACTACTGCAGCGTACTAGACATTACTGTGTGCTCCTCTGAATTAGCGGCTGGAGCAGACTGGACTGCAGACGCTGACACAAGAGGAAGTGACCACTTGCCAGTATTCATATATCACCCAAAGTTGAAGAAAACACGAAATAACCGCACAACAAGAATTACAAACTGGGCAATCTTTCGAGAACTACAGAGACAAAATCTTGAACCCTGTTCTGACGCAGAAACGTATGCATCTAAGATAAAAAAATTTCTAACAAAAACAACTCGTACAGTACCCATTCCAGTTGGGTATTCGGGTGTTGACGCTGAGTATGAGAGGCTTCGGGCAATACGACACCGATCTGAAAGAAGATATCGCAGGTCAGGTAATTTAGAAGATTTAAAGGTTGCACAGAAAGTACACACTACAATGCGTAACCAACTGCAGAAGCTTTCAACCAAAAGGTGGCAAGATTTATGTGCCTCACTTTCCCCATTTACCTCGGCGACTTAACTGTGGAACATGGTACGCGCCCTCCGACAACCAGTAGTCCACTCGAGACCACTACAGGCTCTAGCGCTGTCTCGAGGAGTCAGCGAGCGGGTAATTGCCGAAGAATTTTGCGATCTTATACTGAGAAATGGAGAGATCGCCCAAACGAGCGAATATAAATCCTCAGCAGAATCAGCTTCGGCGGTTGTAACAAAGTCCTCTGCGATCAGTTCATCAGATCTGGATGACGGCTTCACACCAGAGGAGCTCCAATATGTGTTGTCTTCAGTAAAACGAACAAGTTCACCAGGAACAGATGGAGTTACATACGCTGCTCTTGCTAATTTGTGCAAAAAAGGAAAATTACACCTTTTGGACATCTATAATAAAATTTGGCAAGAAGAAAAAGTTCCGGAAAGTTGGAAGATATCAAAAGTAGTACCGTTGCTAAAGCCAGGGAATAGCCCTATGCAGTTGGACTCGTTTAGGCCGGTTAGTTTGACAAGTTGTTTTTCAAAAGTGAAGAAAAAAAATGATCAATGAACGAATTTTATGGTGGCAAGATATGAAAAAACTACTACCAGAAAGCATAGCCGGCTTCAGAAGAGGTAGATGCACAATGGACTGCATTCTGGATTTGGTCACAGATGTAGAAAACCAACGAACGCAAGGAAACATCACTGTCGCTGTATTCCTTGATGTCCACCGAGCATACGACACAGTAAGTCACGTTCACGTTCTGGAAGGCCTGGCGTTACAGGGATTCAAGGGCAAGATACTGCGTTGAATCGCTGACTTCCTGAAGCACCGAAAAATTTCTGTAGTTACGCAGGAGGGCCCAACGTCAGAACATGTCGTCAACCAAGGAGTGCCACAGGGCAGCGTACTAAGCCCTACTCTCTTTAATGCAGTCATGGCGCAGCTCCCGTATAATCTTCCACCCAACATCAGATGTTCAGTATATGCTGATGATATAAGTATATGGACGTCTGGTCCATCGTTTTTGGATATACAACAAACTCTACAAGAAGGATTGGATAATGTAGACCATTTTCTAAAACAAAGAGGTATGGCACTGAGTCTGGCCAAAACAGCCATACTTCCATTTACATTAAAAAGACCTGGAAATTTCCAGATTATTCTACAAAATCAGCCTAATAAAATGGTTAAAACTCATAAATTCTTGGGAGTAATTTTAGACCGGAGACTAACATGGTCGCCTCATGTCCAGTCCCTGGAACAAAAAGTGAATCAGGTCATTCGAATCCTCCGGCATCTCTGCGGGGCCAAATGGGGTGGTACTACAGAGTCGTTATTAGCCCTACATGTTGCCTGGATACGCCCCATCGTAACTTACTCACTGCCCCTGCTGCACGGACTCCCAGCCTCCACCGAAAGGAGACTTCACTTGTTATTGGCAAGGAGCTTGAGGGTATGTCTGGGTTTACCACGGTCAACTTCCAGTGATTTATAGTATGCGGAGGCTCGAAAGCCACCTTTGGCAGTACTGCGAACTAAAGAAACATCTCGAAATTTATTTAGAATTTTCACGCAACATGAAAGTCATTTTTTATCTGGTGCACTAACAGAAAGAACGGCAACGAGACTACAGGATACTATATCATCATTTCAAGCAGTAGTACCAGAATTTAAATAATGGAAACCTTCAAAACCACCTTCGACGCTGCCACTTCTCAACGTTGATGATATATGGTGTTTTTTGGCGCAAGGGCCATATGATGGCCAAAGAGCGCCAATTCATGGACATGGAATGTGGACGATGATAGTGATTTGCGGCTGTATAAGGGCCATAAAAATCCTCGCGGTAAGGCGGGTAAAAACATACAAGTAATAAAATCATGACTATGCCGTGAAAGGTGTGCATGGTGTGAATAGGTGACAAAAGTTGGTGATAATGAAAAACGATGGTGGACATGTATGGCATTAGCACAATTACCTCACACGATAGTACCCTTGCGTGCAAGGGCCGTGAGGCAAGTGCTTTCCTGTGTAGCCACCGCAGCAAAAACCTCTCTAGAGAGGTCGTGCTACGGGATGCCCGGATAAATGATATGAAACTTACGAATTTCTTTTAAAAACGCTAACAACAATTTATGACTAAAAAGCGGTTCCCTACCTACGAACATTGCAGGCTGTAAAGGTATATGTTGTCGGTAGGATAATGGAAAATGCTGTTTTCTTATAGTTTCTAAATGTTTACACTGGATTAACACGTGTAGGACGGTTAATGGCTCACCACATCTGTCACACAATGGTGGATCGCCACCAGACAAAAGATATGTGTGTGTTGTGTATATGTGTCCTATCCTGAGTCTCGTTAGTATAACCTCTGTATGACGCGATTTCGATACTGGCAGCCAATGACCAAGGTGTGGCTTAATAACGTGTAGTTTGTTTTGTGTGTGTGTATCCTACTTGCTCTGTCAGTAGTCCCTGAGGTTTCGTTTGAGAGACTGCTTCAGATCAAGGGCCGGGATTGATATGGGTGTAGGGGCAGTGCTTTTGTGGACGGATGCAGCGAGCTGGTTCGCCCTCACATTGCCTTGAATCTCACGGTGCCCTGGCACCCAGCACACTGCAACATGTTTGTTGAGTGTGTAGAGTGTGCATAAAATGGAGTAAAGTGAAACGAGGACAGGGTTTTTTTTTGTTTTTTAAGACTGTGCAGAGCCGTTACCACACTGAGGGAGTCTGTATAAATTACTGCTTTTTGTATTTGTGATTGTTTGATGTGTTTAGCTGCCACAAGTATCGCGTAAGCTTCCGCCGTGAAGATACTTGTGCCTGGATGTAGAGGGCCAGCATCCGAAAAGGAAGGGCCAACAGCAGCGTAGGACACAGAGGAGTTAGACTTAGAGGCATCTGTAAAAAACTCAGGACGTGTGTATTTGTGTTGAAGTTCCAAGAAGTATGTTCGAATATGGGCAATAGGAGCATGTTTAGTAACTTCTAGGAAAGACACATCACAATCTATAGTCTGCCACTGCCATAGTGGCGGGTATGCTACAGGAGCCATTAAACTGTGTGCGAGTGACACTCCAGTGTCCTCAGCTAGACCCTTCAGGCGAACTGAGAAGGGCTGCCTCATTGAAGGCCTGTTTTGAAAAAGAATGGAGCTCGACAAGTGATTAATAGTAGAGTATGAGGGGTGCCTCTTGTCTGCTTTCACCTTAAGGAAATATACAAAGGACATGTAGATTCTTTGCAGATGAAGCGACCACTCATTTGACTCTACGTAAAGGCTTTCTACGGGGCTGGTGCGAAAAGCACCCGTAGAAAGGCGGATGCCCGAATGGTGCACGAGATCCAACATCTTCAAAGCACTTTGAGTCGCACTCTGATAAACAATGGCCCCATAATCTAAGCGGGTGCGAATCAGGCTTCTATACAGGTTCATGAGGCATTTCCTGTCACTACCCCACGTAGTACGTGACAACACTTTCATAACGTTTAGGGCTTTTAAACATTTTGTTTTTAAATACTTTATGTTGGGTACGAAGGTCAACTTGTTGTCAAAGATTAAGCCTAAGAATTTATGCTCCGCTTTGACAGACAGACGTTGCCCGTTCAGTCGAATGTCAGGTTCCGAGTGCATGCCTCTCTTTCGAGAGAACAAGACACACGTGCTTTTTTGTGGGTTAAGTCGAAATTCGTTTTTATCTGCCCATTTGGAGGCCTTATTTAAACCCAGCTGTACCTGCCGCTCACACATGGCCAAGTTGCATGACTTGAAGCCAAGCTGAACGTCGTCGACATATGTACAATAGAACATATTGTGGGGAATGAACAAGTGCAAAGAATTCATTTTAATAATAAAAAGTGTGCAACTAAGCACACCACCTTGTGGCACGCCTGTTTCCTGGACAAATGTTTGGGAGAGCACACTGCCCGGACGGACACGGAATGTCCGGTTTGACAGGTAACTTTCGAAAATATGAAACATTCTTCCGCGCACACCAAGGTGGGACAGGTCTCTTAGAATTCCGAAACGCCATGTTGTATCATAAGCTTTTTCGATATCGAGGAACACAGAGAGAAAATTTTGTTTATGGACGAAGGCGTCTCTGATCTGTGCCTCGATACGAACAAGGTGGTCTGTGGTGGATCTACTTTCTCGAAACCCGCACTGAAATGGGTCGAGCAAATTGTTTGTTTCAAGGATATGTACGAGTCGGCAGTTTATCATTTTTTCGAAGACTTTGCACAAGCAGCTTGTAAGTGCAATAGGTCTATAGCTTGAAGCTAAAGAAGGGTCCTTGCCCTCTTTCAAAATGGGAATAATAATAGCCTCTTTCCAAGAGGTAGGGATAGTGCCAGAAAACCAGATAGCATTGTAATGCCACGAGGAATTGTTAAGGCGCAGTACAACGCAGACGTTGTTAAAAGAGGAACGCTGACGGCATCGCTACGACTCATGAAGCCCGCCGGAAGGCACGAGCCGGCCCAGCCTGTGCACGAGCTGCTACCGAGCAGCGGCCAAGGAAAAAGAAGAGAAGAGGAGGACGACGAGCGTTCGCTGCTTTCTCCCAGCTACTGTGTAGTTCTTTTGGCTTGGGCACAAGTTCGCCCTTATTAAACCTTGTAAATAGGACGTCCTGGTTGTGAGGTTGTTATATCCGTTACATTTTCTGGTGGAGGTGCGGGGTACATGATTCCGAGCCCCACGCAAGAGCGAAGTCCAAGCACTGACCAGCCGCAACCAGTGGAGCTTACACCGGTGCACCAACGAGTCAGCCGCCGTATCCGAGGAGAGTTGCCAGAATTTGGGCCACTCCCTTCTGTATCAAGGGCATCGGTGACGGAGACAAGCGCCGCCACCACCATGACGAGCCAAGTTACGCCGGCACAACTCATCGTAAGCCAACCGGTCATTCCAAAGGTGTTTCATGGTGACCCATACGAGGACGCCGAAGACTGGTTAGAGCATTTCGAGAGAGTGGGAAATCTAAATCAGTGGAACGAGGAAGGCAAGCTGCGTAACGTCTACATTGCGTTGGAAGACTCTGCACGAGTGTGGTACGAAAACCACGAGGCATCTCTGACGTCGTGGCAAGAGTTTCGGCGGCAGCTACTGAGTACGTTCGCCAACAGTGATCGCCGGGAAAAGGCGGAAGCAGCTCTCCGCACACGGATTCAACGAACGAACGAAACTGTCGCGATGTACATCGAAGACATGTCCCGCCTTTTCAAGCGAGCTGATCCTGGCATGACGGAAGACAAGAAGGTGCGCCACCTCATGCACGGGGTAAAGCAAGAATTGTTCGCGGGACTCATCCGCAATCCGCCCCGTACTGTTGCTGAGTTTCGGTCGGAAGCAACAACCATCGAAACGACGCTTCAGCAGAGAGCCCGACAGTACAACCGCGACGTAGCCGGTGCATCCGCAGGAGTCTACTCAGCAGGCGTCGTGGATAATCTTGACACATTGCGGGAGCTCGTCCGGTCTGTTGTCAGGGAGGAATTAAGGAAACTGCAGTCACCTGATGTCACCCCCGAGCTGTCTCTTGCTGAAGTTGTCCGAGAAGAAATTCGACAGGCCATGCGGGAGCCGCGGAGTGATGTGCCAGCGACACGACGGGCGGTAACGTACTCCGAGGTGCTCAGGCGACCTACTCTGCACTGTTCGCCGATCGAGACACCAAGTACTTATGTGCAGACAATGCGCAGCCCGCCTGAAATCGTAGAGGCAACACGCACTCCACCTCGTGCGAGAGAGATGATGCCACGGAAGAGCGATGTGTGGCGAGATGCCACACGTAGGCCCTTGTGTTTCCACTGTGGAGAGGCTGGCCACCTGTACCGATTCTGCCGATATCGTCAAGCTGGTCTTAGGGGATTCGCCATCAATGCACCGTGTCCGCGAAACGGCGAAAGACCTTCCGAGATTGAAGAATACCTATGCTCACGTCGGGAATTTGACCCGCCTCGTCGTCATCAACCACGCTCACCATCCCCTATGCGCTACCGCTCGTCTAGCCCACGTCCCTTCCCAAGCACGTCTAGGCAGCGTTCGCCTAGCCCAAATCCGGGAAACTGAAGAGGGCGACCTGTGGAGGCGAGGCCGCTGGCGACTTGGGATATGAAGATCCTCCACTGCGGTACGAGCCTGATAACGACGACTGTTTCCAGGTAAAGGAGTGCAGTACAGAGAAAATTACTTCAGACTTGCCGTTGGTGATTGACGGACTAGAGCTCAATGCTTTGATCGATACTGGTGCGGATTATTCTGTGATAAGTTACGAATTAGCGAAGCGACTCAGGAAAGTTCTGACCGAATGGGGTGGACCTCAAGTACGTACTGCAGGTGGTCACCTCATAACCCCTTCCGGCCGATGTACCGCAAGGGTCATGATACGGGGCTTCACTTACGTCGGTGACTTTGTCGTCCTGCCTGTGTGCTCGAGGGAAGTGATACTGGGAATGGATTTCCTACAAGCTAATGGTGCGATTATCAATTTACAGAGGTCGAGCGTGTCCTTTTCGACGGAGCAAGCTTTAAAGGTAGCACGATCAGATGAACGATGTACCACTCCACTGCGCGTCGTCGACGATGATGTGACTGTACCGCCACGGAGCAGTATAATGGTTCTCGTGAATAATGATACATTCAGCGACTACGAGGGTGTGGCGGAGAGCAACGTGGATGTTTTCTTGAAAAGAGGCGTTTGTGTGGCACGAGGGATTATCCAGCTGCGAAACGGGTGCACAGACATCCTCTTGACGAATTTCGGTAACGAATTCCAGCACATCGCAAAAGGGACGGCAATAGCGTTTCTTCATGAGTTCTGTGAAGTGACAGAAATATGCAGTCTTGAAACGACGTCACCGAATGTGAAACTTCCATCTGATGCCTGCGACACAATATACGTAAATCCTAATCTTTCAGAGATTCAACGTCAACAGCTATACGACCTCGTGCGGGAATTTGGCAGCTGTTTCTCCAACAGTTCAAAGGTACGGCGCACGAGCATTACAAAACACAGGATCATAACGGACGAGACAACCAGGCCGGTATGCCGGCACCCGTATCGTGTTTCCCCTAAGGAAAGGGAAGTCATCAAGAAGCAGGTACGAGAAATGCTTGAAGATGATGTTATCCAGCCTTCTAACAGCCCGTGGTCATCTCCCGTGGTGCTTGTCAAGAAGAAGGATAACACGCTACGGTTTTGTGTCGACTACAGGAAACTGAATGCTGTGACTAAACGGGATGTATATCCCCTTCCACGCATCGACGACACGTTAGATCGACTTCGGTGTGCCAAGTTCTTCTCATCACTAGATCTGAAAAGTGGATACTGGCAAATCGAAGTTGATGAACGTGATCGCGAAAAGACTGCTTTTGTTACCCCGGACGGACTTTATGAATTTAAGGCTCTCCCGTTTGGTCTCTGTTGTGCGCCGGCAACGTTCCAACGCATGATGGACACTGTGCTTTCCGGATTGAAGTGGCAGTGTTGCCTAGTGTACCTAGACGACGTGGTCATCTTCGCGGCTACATTTGAGGAGCACATCAAGCGCCTTCGGTCAGTGTTAGAGGCAATCCGTTCGGCAGATTTGACAATCAAGCCAGAGAAGTGCCGATTAGGTTTCGAAGAGCTTCGTTTTCTTGGGCATGTCGTCAGCGCCCAAGGTGTTCGCCCTGATCCTGATAAGACGGCCGCCGTCGCAAGGTTTCCGGTACCAACAGACAAAAAGTCAGTACGGAGATTTCTAGGTCTATGTGCGTACTATAGACGATTTGTGAGAAATTTTTCAAAGATCGCAGAACCCTTAACGAGACTTACGAGAGAAGATGTGCCTTTCCAGTGGCAAAACGAGCAACAAAGCGCCTTCAACGAATTGAGAAAGAGGTTAGAAAACCCCCCGATTCTTTCTCACTTTGATGAGACAGCCGACACGGAAATACACACAGATGCCAGTAACATCGGCCTTGGATGCGTTCTAATACAGTGGCAGAAAGGTGAAGAAAAAGTGATAGCTTATGCCAGTCGGACTCTAACAAAAGCAGAGACAAACTATTCGGCCACGGAAAAAGAATGCCTTGCCGTCATCTGGGCCATCAGTAAATTTCGGCCGTACCTATATGGTAGACCATTCAAGGCAGTCAGCGATCACCATGCGCTTTGCTGGCTGGCGAACATCAAGGAACCATCCGGACGACTAGCAAGGTGGAGCCTCAGACTGCAAGAATACGATATAAGCGTGGTATACCGATCTGGCAAAAAACATACCGATGCCGACTGTTTGTCACGGGCTCCTACAGAAACACCACTATCAGAAGAAGACGACTTTCCGTTCGTAGGAATTGTCGAGACCACTCAAATAGCCGAATTCCAACGTACAGACAAAGAATTACTCCCGCTTATCGAACACCTGCAAGGAATTGACGTACAAGTACCCCGTATATTTTCTCGAAGCCTCGCATCGTTCTGCCTCCGAGGAAACGTTCTCTACAAGAGAAACTTCAAGCCCAACCGCGAAAAGTTCCTGCTTGTCGTTCCAGCAACTATGCGACAAGAAATACTTCGAGCGTGTCACGATGAGCCCACATCTGGACATTTGGGTGTGACGCGAACGCTTGCAAGGATCAGTCTCCATTATTATTGGCCCAAGCTACTAGCTTCAGTGCAACACTACGTCAAAACATGCCGCGAGTGCCAAAGACGAAAAACACCAAGTTCTAAACCAGCGGGCCTTCTACAACCTATAGATCCACCGAAAGCGCCTTTCCGCCAAGTTGGAATGGACCTCCTTGGACCCTTCCCGACATCTTTACTCGGCAAGAAATGGATCGTTGTGGCCACTGATTATTTAACTAGGTACGCCGAAACAGACTCTTTGGAGCGAGGAACGGCAGCAGAAGTGGCCCAATTCTTCGTACACAAAATAGTCCTGCGACATGGCGCTCCAACGGTTGTAATCACCGATCGCGGAACGGCTTTCACGGCGCAACTTTTGAAGTGCCTGCTCAACATGACTCACACTGTTCATAGGAAAACCACTGCATATCATCCTCAATGCAATGGCCTGACCGAACGCCTTAACAGAACTCTAGCGGACATGATATCCATGTATGTGGATGTCGAGCACAAAAAGTGGGACGAAATTTTACCATACGTCACTTTCGCCTACAATACGGCTGTGCAAGAGACCACCAAAATCACCCCATTTGAACTAGTTTACGGTCGTGCTGTTACCACAACACTGGATGCTATGTTACCAATAGACCAAGATGACTACCCCCCCGATCTTGACGACTTTCTACAAAGAGCGGAAGAAGCCCGCCAGTTAGCAAGATACCGAATACGCCACCAACACCGCATCGATGCCGACCGCTACAACCGAGGAAGACTTGACACGCGATATGACGTTGGCGACAAAGTGTGGATATGGACTCCAGTACGACGACGAGGCCTCTCCGAAAAACTCATTTCCCGGTATTTTGGCCCCTACGAGATAGTACAGCGACACAATGACCTCGTCTACGAAGTCAAGCCTGCAGGCCACCTGCATTCGAGGCGACGCAATCCCACGGAGCGTGTACACATTGTACGCATGAAACCGTACTACGACCGATTCCAAACCTAGCCACCCCAATCCCTTGACGTACTGCAACCTCATTTTTACAAACTTGTACACACAAACAAAAAAAAAAAAAAAGTACTGAACAGCCTCATCGCAAGCATCGGGGCGATGCCGCTTGAGAGGGGGGATAATGCCACGAGGAATTGTTAAGGCGCAGTACAACGCAGACGTTGTTAAAAGAGGAACGCTGACGGCATCGCTACGACTCATGAAGCCCGCCGGAAGGCACGAGCCGGCCCAGCCTGTGCACGAGCTGCTACCGAGCAGCGGCCAAGGAAAAAGAAGAGAAGAGGAGGACGACGAGCGTTCGCTGCTTTCTCCCAGCTACTGTGTAGTTCTTTTGGCTTGGGCACAAGTTCGCCCTTATTAAACCTTGTAAATAGGACGTCCTGGTTGTGAGGTTGTTATATCCGTTACAGTATAAACTAAGTAAGGTTTTTCGTGTTTCGGCTGGTAGGTTTTTTAACATTTCATACATCACACGGTCAGAACCTGGGGCAGAAGTACTGCAGGAGTTCAGAGATGTTCGGAGCTCAGCTAGACTGAAAGCTTGGTTATACGCCTCGTATCTAGTGGATTTGTTACGAGTTTGTGCTTTTCTATTCTTGTTCTGTATTTTTGGAAAGTGTCGGTATAGTGGGACGAGCTGGATATCCTTTCAAAGTGTGCACCGAGGAAGTTTGCCTGATCTTCCAAGGTTTCACCCTGAGTGTTTACGAGTGGGAGTGAATGTACTTTTCTTCCTGCTACACTAGGAACCATGTTCCAGACTTTGGCCTCTTGTGTATACGAATTTATCCCTGATAAAAACTTGTGCCAACTTTCTCTTCTGGCCTGCCGACGCGTTCTCCTGCCTCGAGATTTTATTTTCTTAAAGCTCTCAAGGTTTTCCGCTGTCGGCGAGTTCCGCAGCAACCTCCATGCCCTGTTCTGTTCCTTTCGCGCGTTGCGACAGTCTGTGTTCCACCATGGGACGTGTCGTTTGCCGGGCATTCCAGAAGTTTGCGGTATGCACTTGGCTGCTGCGTCAGTTAGAAAAGCTGTGAAATACTGCACAGCTTCATTTATGTTTAACCTACATATGTCTGTCCAGCTCAATCGTGTAGTGTTATGGAACTGTTCCCAGTCTGCTTTGTTTATCAGCCATTTGGGAACGTGTAGAGGACTTTCATATGTTGTTTGTGAACTCAACAATACAGGAAAATGGTCACTACCATATAGATTATTTATGATTTTCCATTTGAGTAGGGGTAGGAGTGAAGGTGATACGATGCTGAGGTCGATAGACGAGTAAGTTTTGTTGGCAACCTTATAGTATGTTGGCTCTTTCCTATTCAACAAACAGGCACCGGAAGAGAAGAGAAATTGTTCAATGAGACGACCTCGTGCATTACAGCGAGAATCGCCCCACAGTCCACTATGTGCATTTAGGTCCCCAAGAAGCAAATAAGGTTCTGGCAGTTCGTCTATTAAAGACTGAAATTCACGTCTTTCAAGACGGTGGTGGGGAGGTACATACAAAGAGCAGATGGTGAAGAGTTTGTTTAACAGTACTGCTCGAACAGCCACCGCCTCAAGAGAAGTCTGGAGTGGTAAATGTGTACACGCTACTCCTTGGTTAATAATAATGGCTACGCCACCGGATGACGCCACAGCATCATCTCGGTCCTTTCGGTATATGACGTAAGCACGTAAAAAAATTTGTATTGGAGGATTTTAGGTGTGTTTCCTGTACACACAGCACTTGAGGTGAGTATTTGTATAAAAGCTCTTGTACGTCGTCGAGGTTCTTAAGCAGTCCTCTGACGTTCCAATGTATAATTTGTGTGTCCATATTGAAAGTAAAGTAGTGCTGTGTGTACGTTAAGCGAGTGAGTTGTTTAAGCTGGAAGGTCGAACTCAGGTACCAGGGCCATTGTCAGGCCCTGTTATGAGCTTTTTAGTTTTCTTGGCGCGCTCCAGAGAGCCGCGCCGTTCTTTTGGCACCAGGGGTGCCGCCGTATCCATTGCCTCTTCGGAGGCACTGGATGCCCGCTCATGCGAGCTGGTTTTTCGAAGCTTGGGCCTCGCCTGGCGAGGTGAGGCCTTGAGACCCGAGGACCCTGGGGTCTCTGGTCTTTGTTCAATAGTAGGCGGAGTAGATTCAACTACTGCCGCCTTGGGGGCAGGCGCCACAGCCAATGGCTCGCTCTGCGCAGGCCGAAGGAGTGGCGAGGGCTGGTGCGACACTGCTCCCTGGCGCGCCGCATCAGCATATGTGGGGCCATAAAATGGCGAGACTCTTTTTCTTGCTTCTTTAAATGTAATGTTTTCTTTTATCTTTAAAGTGGTAATCTCTTTTTCTTTTTTCCAGTAAGAACATGAACGTGAGTACGCGGCATGATTTCCGCCACAGTTCACACAGTGTGATGGTTTTTCGCAATTGTCAGGATTGTGGCCTGACACTCCGCATTGTGCACAAGTTTGGTGACCACGACAGCTTTGTGAGCCGTGGCCATACTTTTGGCATTTAAAACAACGACGCGGGTTAGGCATGTATGGTCTGATCGACGTCTTTGTGTACCCTGTTTGAATACTTTCTGGCAGATTACTGGAAGCGAACGTGAGTATCAGGTGTTTCGTTGGTGTTACCTTGTTGTCTCTTCTAATGGTGATTCTTTGTACATTGGTCACATTCTGACTCTCCCACCCCTCCAGAAGTTCCTCTTCAGTCAAGCCGAGCAAATCAGCATCAGATACTACTCCACGGGTTGTGTTCATCAATCTGTGTGCCGTTACTGTGATGGGAGTGTCACCAAAAGTTTATAGATTCTGTAGCTTTTCAAACTGTTCTTTTTCTCGAACTTCAAGGATGAGGTCTCCGCTGGCCATTTTGGTAACTTTGTACCCGGCTCCAAGAGTTTCTGTGAGACATCTGGCTACTACAAAGGGTGATACGGTTCTGGCTTGCTTGCTGCTTATCTCACTATGTATAACATGAAAATGGGGGAAGTTTTCACTTGATCTTTGAAACAGCCTAAGTCTTCGGTGCGTACACGCTTTAAAGCGGTACGATCACTTAATAGGGGAAATGCTCTATGCATGCCAGTTTAATTTTCTTCAGAAGCGTTGGCGGCCACCCACCACGGAGCCCAACGAGGGGACGCTACAAGTTTGTGGATGCTAAAACCTGCAGACGCCAGCCGTACAACGCAACTATAACCCAATGCGCCTAGGCCAAGGTAGGCTATTTGCACAGGGTTAACCCTTGCCGCCAGGAAAATTGGAAGTAAACAGAAGAGAGTAGAAGACAGGACAGATTTAAAGACGAGAAAAGACTAAGATGTAGGAAGAGAGAGATAGGAAAAGGCGACTGCCGTTTTCCCCTGGGTGGGTCAGCCCAGGGGTGCCGTCTACGTGAAGCCGGGGCCAAAGAGGTGTGTTGCCTCTGCCGGGGGGCCTTAAAGGTCCAATCACCCAGCGTCGGCTCAACCCCCAGGATGCCCTTTTCCCCGGACACGGCAAAGCCACGCACGGCTAGGTGTGGGAGGGAGTCAAAACTCCCCCGTTAGCTCGGGCCCATGGTGTCGCTACACACCAAACGCCTGCTTGGGCAGGCGCCCCTGCGGGTGCTTCTCAACGTTATCCGTGAAATAGACGGCATAGAGAAGAAAGCAGCCATGGCACCTCTAGTAGCGGCACAGTTGGTACTTCATCAGCTTCATGTAATGCATAATGAAAAAACGAAGATATATACAGATGGATCATGCACAGAAGAAGCGTCAGCCTGTGCGGTCTTTATACCCGAAATTCAGGAAAAGAAGATGTACAAATTATCGCACAAATCTTCATCGACGACAGCAGAATTGGTGGCTATCTTTGAAGCAGTTAAGCTTATCTGCGAGAATCCAGATCCACGAAAATGGGTGATATGCACTGACAGCAAACCTGCTCTTCAGCTAATCAGAAATGTGAGATCACCTTACAGAAATGGTGAAATACCACAATGTATCGCAGAAACTGTGGAATATGCCTCATCGCAGGGTCACAACATCGTATTCCAATGGATACCCAGCCACATCGGAATAAAGGGAAATGAAGATGCTGATAGTCTCGCGAAGAAAGCATTGAAGGAAGGACGGGTTGCACAATCCCTATATCTGGGACGGATATTCGACATTTTATATCGCAAGGAGCTAACCATTGTTCGATGGAGAAGTGGTTTGAGAGCCCTAAATCAAAGGAAACGGTACTTTATGAAGTTGATCCACACAGAAAATTTTCCATAGCGACAGACCTGCCACGATACCTAGAGACATTGATCCACCGACTTAGATTGGAAGTAGCATACACAAACATCTTCCTTCACAAGATACATCGATCCAACTCACCGGAATGCCATTGTGGTCATGCAGAAGAAAATGTTCGCCATATTCTTTTGGAGTGCAATAAATACGCGAAAGAAAGAGAAAAATCAAAGAACAAATTAGCAAGTTTGGACAGACGGCCCCTCACAATAAAGAAACTACTTGGACCATGGCCTGAGATGCATCTTCAGAAAAAGGCAATAATCTTCCTGACAGACTTTTTAGTGGAGACCGGACTGGACAAGCGCCTATGACTGACAGCCAGAAATGAGTATTATGTAAAGTGTGGTCATGTATATACTGGCATTAGAGTAGCAAGGTGTGCGTGAAAGTAGTTTATGACTGTGTGAACTGCGTGAAGAAAACTGTGTATTGACATGTTATTTGAACTGGTTTCAGTGTGCTATTATGTGTTTTTTTCCTTTTCCGTATTGTTAATTTTTGGGTACCGTTCTGTATTATTATTTTATTTTTCGCTGCAGAACTCTGTGATATGGAGTAGCCGAGGCAATAGGCTCCTCAACCTCTCCACAGCAAAACAGTTAAAACAACAACAACAACAACAGGCTGGTGGCGTTACGCACTTTGCAAACGCGCACATTCACATCACGAACATCAGGTAAACAAGATAGCTCTGCAGATTTACATTTGACTGCTGTAAGAAAAATTGGCCGATCCCACGTACAGTGGGAATCAATGATACGCGAAGCACGACAGAGAAATGTTGATATGTCACTTTGAAGCCAGCACGACGTTACGAGGTGGAGATAAATGATGCCGTGCACGACTTACGTGTCATGATTATAATGTTTAGAGGTGTCATTTACCTTAGTAATCTATTCACGTCACGTGATACCAAATTTTATATGTAAGGAGCTACGAAAACGCCCGTGAGCATGCTATCCCGGCTGCAGCGGCTGCATTTCCGATGGAGGCGGAAATATTGTAGGCCCGTGTACTCAGATTTGGGTGCACGTTAAAGAACCCCAGGTGGTCGAAATTTCCGGAGCCCTCTACTACGGCGTCTCTCATAATCATAAGGTGGTTTTGGGACGTTAAACCCCACATATATGATTCGTCAATTTATCGATCAGCCTGTGAGCATGCTATAAGCATGATATGTTGTCATGTTCCTACATGACAAGCGTGTCAGGATTATCATGTTTGCACCAGTCATATATTTCGTCCTCCATTGACGTCACAGAACACCAATTTTGGTATATTTGGAGCTAGCAAAATGGCCATGAGCGCATCATGAAGGGATCAATATACTCCAATGTAGCATTGATGCGCGCACATGATGAGCACAACGACGCTACGTTAGCGAAACGCGAGCACTCTATAGTCTGATGCCAGACGCGACCAGCGCTGTCGGCACGGTTCGAAGGCAACCGGCAAGAAATGCGACATGCTGCCATTCGCCTCGATGTGCTACCCAGACAACATTGCGTCTCCCTCTTTTTATGACGGAAGGACGCCGGATGCAATGAAACGCGCATGCGTCAAAGCAACGCAGCGCGGCGCGCACGTGCGGGTAAATGGCAGAACTGGCGCATGGCGTGGCAACACCGGCGTGACGTGACGAAATAAACGCCAGTGAGCACGTGCACCGCATCACATCAAAATTTATAGGCGCCTTGACATTGGCATGTAGTCATATTTTCACATGGCATGCATCTCATGATTATTATGTTTGCACCAGTCACATACTTTCGTCATTCATTGGAGTACGTAATACAAAATTTGGCATATGTAAAGCTAGCGAAACGACCGCGAGCGCATCATCAGTGCGGCATGTAGTCATAATTAGCACGTGACACGCATGTCGTGATTATCTAGTTTGAATGTGTCATATACCCACGTCGTTCATTCTCGTCACGTAATACCGAGTTTGGTAGATGTGAAACTGCAGAAACTGCCGCGAGTGCATCATGAGCGCCGCATTTATTCATGTTGTTACATGACACGCATCTTATGTTTATCATGTTTGCACGAGTGTCATACCTTTGTCATCCATTCACGTCCCGTAATACCAAATTTAGTATTAGTGAAGGTAGCGGAACGGCCGCCAGCGCATCATGTTGTTTTATGACACGCAACTCATGATCTTCAGCTTAGGGTCTGTCGCTTGTGTTCGCCATGTAATCATGTCATACCATGCCACTTTTTCAACATGGTATGTGAACGAAACCACCACCAGAGCGGCAGGACCATGAAATGTAAATCATGACAGTACTAACATACATGTCATGATTTTCATGTTATGACTAGTCAAATATTTTTTTCTTACAGTCATGTTATGCCATAACAAGTTTGGTATTCATAGCATTATCGAAACGGCCAGGAAAGCTTAAAGTCGAAGGCGGTTAGATAGGTAGACAGATAGATAGATAGATAGATAGATAGATAGATAGATAGATAGATAGATAGATAGATAGATAGATAGATAGATAGATAAATAGATAAATAGATAGATAGATAGATAGATAGATAGATAGATAGATAGATAGATAGATAGATAGATAGATAGATAGATAGATAGATAGATAGATAGATAGATAGATTTTCCGCAGCTTCTCACGTGTGGCGGTATAAATTGTTTCGTGCAAGTTGCCGGTGCCGACGGCTTGAAAAGCGGAACTGTATATGATTTAGTGGTGAATGTATTGCCGGGTGCGCATTTACAAAGTGTCCGAGATTGTTGTGGCCTCGGAGATGCATTCTCGGAATGCTTGCGGGAGTTCCGAATCAGTCTTGCGAATACGTCTTGCTTTTTTCCTAACATTAAGAAACGGGCCACCTTCTTTCTGGTTTTGTCGGGGTGTATGAAGCTGAACATTTAAGTGATATTCTCCGCGCTTCTGCGAAGATTGTCCAGTTTCCTTTAGTGAACTGTATTCTTGTTTCCAGTAAAGTGGCAATCATTTCCTTTTGATGACGCATGTAACCGGTGTGATGATTGCCGTCCATAAAATGCACCACATTATCAGGGTGGACTTTCTGATGTGGAACCAGATCCTTGTGCTGTCTTTTAGCGCCAAGTACGCAAAGCGAGACCTGTCGTGAAGGTTGGGTTTTTCGACGGTCGCCGCCATATAGTATGAATTGAACGCCGTTTTAGAACGGTCACATGATGATCCCGATAAAATCAGTGGCTACTTTAGGTACTACATTTATTTATTTATACATGTACCTACATCGCCCTTACGGGCATTATTGTAGGGGGGAGAACAAGCAAAAGAATACAGTACAGTCGATATACCGAAAAAGATGGTTGCGGATAAAAGGCTGTATCGTTTGAAAGAACATAGTCATAACAAAGTGAAACAACAATGTGAAACAACACTGTCATAAATAAGGCATCGAATTGCAAATTCAAAGCAAAACGTTGAAAGAGAAGAGTGCTATTGGTAACACAGGGCAATAAATACAAAAGAAAATAATTAATACGGAACGCATCAGAAATGTACAGTAATGATTAGTTCAACAAAAAATTGTGCAAATTTTTAACAAAAGATAAGGGAGGCGCAGAGACAATTTCCTCTGGCAAGCCGTTCCACTCATGCGTGGTTCTTGGAAAAAAGGCGTATTTGAATGCGTTGATCCTGGAAGTGTATTCACGCAGTTTTAAAGAATGGTCAGTACGGAGTGACACATAGGTAGGTGGCCTTATATACTGATCCTTGTCGATGCCTGTTTTGTTCATGAATATGCTGTAAAGTAGGGACAGTCGTAGGTATTTTCGCCGGTCAGCTAACAGAGGCCATTGCAATTCTGAACGAATGTCAGCTGATCTTATGGTAAAGTTATAATTGCTTGCCACAAAGCGTGCTGCGCGTGCCTGTACACGCTCCAGGGCTTCTGTATTTGATTTTGTTGAGGGGTCCCAGGCACTGCAGGCTTATTATAATATGGGACGCACATTGGATATGTATAGTGTTTCTTTCAACTTAGTTGGTGCCTGTCTGAAATTGCGCCTCAAAAAATTTAGCACTCGACTAGCTTTTAATGTTAAGTAATTAATATGAGCGTTCCAAGACAGGTTGGCAGAAAAAATGACCCCTAAATATTTATATTCTGTTTCAACCGGTAAGGTAGCCCTGGCCATGACGTAATTTGAAATCCGAGGCTGTTTTTTGTTCGTAAACCTCACCAATTTACACTTCGACAGATTTAGTGTCATTCTCCATGAATCACACCAAGAAACTATGGAGTTCAAGTCATTCTGCAATTGAACGGTGTCCGCTTCAGATGTAATGTTACTGTAAATGCAGCAATCGTCAGCATACAATCGAACACGGCTAGAGAGATTGTCGGAGATATCATTGATAAAAATAAGAAAAAGCAGGGGCCCCAAAACTGACCCTTGCGGCACTCCTGACAATACACCGACGCTTGATGAGCACACACCATCAAGAATCACGCACTGCTGTCTTTCTGAAAGGTACGCCTCAATCCACATGAGAAGGGCATTAGGTATGCCTAGACAATGAAGCTTTTGCAACAACAACACATGTGACACGGAATCGAATGCCTTCTGGAAATCCAGAAATATACAGTCAACCTGAAGGCCTGAGTTAATAGAAGCTGCAATGTCGTGCGTGAACTCGACCAGTTGTGTATCGCACGAGAAACCCGCCCTGAAACCGTGTTGAAATGGGGAAAAGAAGTTATTACTTTGAAGATGATTCATTAAGTTTGTGTAAATGATATGTTCGAGTGTCTTGCAGCACACGCTTGTCAGAGAAATGGGCCTGTAGTTACACTTTTTTGTTTTATCTCCGCTTTTATATACTGGGGTTACGTTGGCATTTTTCCAATCAGCCGGTAAAACGCATTGTTCAAGCGACGTTTTGTACATGAGAGTTAAAAAAGGGGCGATAGACACTGCGCAGTTTTTCAAGACGAAGTTGGATATATAGTCAGGACCAGGAGCAGAGTGAACATTTAGTTTTTCCAACAAGAGCACGACACCGCGTTCGGAAATTTCTATGTCGTTCATTTGCGGGAGCGAGCCATCATTCTGGCATAGACTACATGTGTTAACTGGATGCGAGAACACAGACTGAAAGTATGTATTGAAACCCTGAGCTTTGGCTTCCGTGTTAGATTCGTAATTTATCCCGTCCATGATGTCAGGAATAGTGGGTCTAGAATTACTTTTATTTTTCACGTATTTCCACACTTCCTTGGGGTTGGTTTTAAGTTTCTCGCCTAGATCACAAAGGTACATTTCTTGTGCTCTGCGCATAGCTTTTGTCACCATTTTGCCTATCTCTTTCATGTTTGAAAGCAACGCAGGATCAGGCACTTGGCAATACTTTCGATACAATCGATTCTTTCTATTTTTCTTTGATCGGAGTTCCCTACTGAGCCATGGTTTATCATTGCGTCGCTTGGCCGAAATGATATACGAAGGAATGAAAGTTTGGGTCAAGGACATTATCTTTGTTTTGAAGAAATTCCACTGCGCATTCATGTCTAACGATGAACTATGCGATTGGAACTCAGGAAAAAATGCATCCAGTTCACGCGACAGTGATGGGTAGTCACCTTTTTCATATGAAAACACTTTGCGGGGTGCCTTTGCGCGGCGGTTTTTAGCACTACAAGACATTTTAGTGACAACAACTTCATGGTCGCTGATACCAGGGACTGTGACAACAGAGGATACAAGATCCGGTTCATTGCACAAAAATAAGTCAAGAATGTTTGCACTGTCACCACCAATTCTTGTTGGCGTTTCGACAAATTGAAATAATGAGTGGGCATTAATCATCTCCCTAAAGGTAGTATACAGGAAAGACGTTGTGTTTAACACGGGTTTAAAGGACTTCCATTCTACATCCGGGAAGTTAAAATCGCCTCCGAGAATTACGTGCGTTGTTTGCAAACTTAACAATACGTTGCTCAACTGAAAGAGAGGATGGGCAGTTCTTATACCGGGCGGCCTATAAAATGAGCCAATGGCAACGGAAAAACCGTTTTGTAGCAAAATTTTACACCAGACAGTTTCGCATGAGTCGGCTTCGATGCTTATAGAATTGCTAGCTATGCTATCTTGAATGAGAACAAATACACCACCACCATGGCAATTACGGTCGTTCCTATATACGGTATAGCCAGAGGGAAACATTTCGCTGTCGCTAATTGTGTTGTCGAGCCATGATTCTGTACCAATGACTACGTGCGGATTTGTTGATTCTATCAAGGAACTGAACTCTATAGTTTTATTTTTGAGGCTTCTGCAATTTACTACAATGCATACGAGATCGTGTTTGCCGGATGGTTTCTTTTTACGGTAAACTGCATTCGTTAGTGGCTATCGAGTATCCCTGGTCACGGTGTCGGTTTCAGCATTATATACGAAGGTTTGGTTGCCTATTTTCATTTTATTAAAATGCAACTTGTATTCTGCTTTACGGTCTTTGGCGAACTGAATCAGTTTCCTCCTTTCCTGTCGAACTTTACTGGAATAGTCCTCACTCAACTCAGTTCCTTTCAGCTTTGAGGCAACAGCAAGCACACGTTCTTTGTCTTTAAATGACAAAAACCTCAGAATTATGGGCCTTGCCTTTACCGCTGTGTAGCGTCCTAGCCTGTGAGCTGTTTCAATGGCAGCAGTGCTGATTGCCACGTTCAGTTTTTCGGAGCAAAAGGCAATCACTCGAGCCTCTGACTGAGCCCACGTTTCATTTACAGTATCTGGAAGGCCATAAACTATCAAATTGTTTCTTCTAGATCTGCCATCTAGGTCCTCATACGAGTCCCGTAATTTGGCGCAAGTATCAGTAAGATCTTCATTTTGAGCGAGTAGTTGCTCACATCACAATCATGGGCGGTGGCGCAGTGGTTGTCACCGTCGTGGACATGGCGTTCATTTTTTTGGTTTTAATGGGCAGAGGCAGAGCTAGTTCTGGGCGGCTAGCTTAAAAGAAGGTATCGGTGCAAAGCACTGGCCGTGGTCGGCGCCGATAACTTCTTTTCGAGTTGGATGGAGATTACCTGTTGACGAGGGCGTCCGGAACATGAAAGAGCAGCGTCTCCACTAGATGTCACAAGGCCGTGACGTTGACTATGACAGCAGTTTGTGTGTTTGGGACAAAACTACTTATTAGCGTAAACCTCTGCCTAGAAAATGAAAGGTGAAGTACATGCGATATGCACTCTAAAGTGATAGCGTCTGGAACAGTGATCGGCATCGAGTGATTTGCCAAGCAGTATAGCACGTGAGTTTTTATGCATGCGTTATCAAAAGTTTCAGTTTTTATTGTTGGTGCATGGCCACAAACGATCTAAGCTATTCGTGCCTGAAGCAAGATATTAACAGAATGTTCTGCAGTTATCGCGAGGTCTCTCAAACCCTGCTTCGCTGCCTATTCCGTGTCTTACATACAGTCTTTGCCGGTGAAGCTCGTATGCTCGAAAATAAAACACGCCGGACCATTTGATTTGTGGGGTTTAACGTCCCAAAACCACCATATGATTATGAGAGACGCCGTAGTGGAGGGCTCCGGAAATTTAGACCACCTGGGGTTCTTTAACGTGCACCCAAATCTGAGCACACGGGCCTACAACATTTCCGCCTCCATCGGAAATGCAGCCGCCGCAGCCGGGATTCGAACCCGCGACCTGCGGGTCAGCAGCCGAGTACCTTATCCACTAGACCACCGCGGCGGGGCACGTCGGACCAGACCGACGTTGTTAATGATGATGATGATGATGATGATGATGATGATGATGATCCTTGACACTCTGGCACACACCCACAAATGGGGATCGGCCAAGAACCGGGCGCTAGAATCTTAACTAAAAGGCTAATGGTTTTTCAAAGAAAACGTAATTTTGGGCTGAAAAAAATATAGAAAGAAAAGCCGAAAATCGAAAAAGGAGTATATCTGAGCAGGGAGTGATGCAGGCCATCAGATGCGATTTGAGACAGAGGTAATGGTGGGTCTAAAATGATATATATATATATATATATATATATATATATATATATGGGCAGATTAACATGGCAATCGCTTTGTTTCAATTATGTATTCAAATACCGCAGAGCAGACGTCTCTGTGGCTATAACCGAATTTAATGCTGCCAAACGACAAAATTACTGCCACATGTAGTTCTAATCCCAATTTTTCAAGTGGAGCTACTAGGTATCTTTTCCGCTGATGAGAATACCGGCGACAGAACAAAAAGAAGTGATCTATCGTTTACATTTCTTCGCAAGTCTGACATAAAGGAGACGCCTTTCGACGAACTTTATGCAAATAATAATTCATTTGAGGAATTCTGCAACGCAATCTTGTAAAAGTAACTTCCAAGTGCCGTGTTGCACACCACTGTCTATTCCAGCGGCATCTTAGATGTGCGAAATCTCGATATTTATACAATGAGTAGCAGTCGTATTCACGCAAACAGAGGTTTCTAAACCTTATTGCTGTCGCGTAAGGCGTATCAGGCAAAATCAGGATAATGAGACCGCTAAGAGATACTGTGGCTAGTGCATCCGCCATCTCATTGAGATATATGCCACGATGAACTGGTACCCATAAGAGCTGCAGTTTTTTCAAGTTTGTCGGTATGAGTTGTCGAAGCATGTGCATAAGTGTTCTCGCAGAACTACTGCTTACGCACTTCTTTTGCCTTTTCATCTTGGTAGTTTACTACACCATCCTGAAAGAATAATATCAATGTAATGATTACGCAGTCAAAGTGTTGCGTTTTTATTTTCGAGAATAAACCAAACGTACAACATGAGGCTGATGTTCATTGTGACAACCATGTTCGTAATCTTTCTTCGACCTTCAATACAAAAATTAGGGGAGACTGCAGCTTCGTCTTTAGGAGTTGAACACGATAGCGACATCCTGTTCTAGTGCGTACCTCAAACACTTAGTGTATGAAAGCTTTTAGAGTTCGCTATGCACCCACTACGTAGCCTTAAGGGCAGAGGCGCAGTACCGTGTGTGCGTTTTGCAGTGAAGTACGGGCTTTCAGCCATGGAGCCATTCTGATAATATTATATTTGGACACCCGTCGGCAATTGACGCTTTGCCACGCAATAATACTGCAATATTTCATGTTAAATTGTGAAGCAGGAATACAGGACACATGTGTTTGTAAAGCATGAACCCTAATTTCACAGCATTTCCAAGCAGAAAAAGTTCTTTTCACCGTTTTCACAAGCAGAGGCATGGCCATGGGGTAGAACATCTGCTTGCCACCCTCTTCAAACTGCGGAGGGTATGGCAGGAGTAAAAAGGCCACGTTACTCTTCAAAGATTACGCAAAACATCAGATAGAGGGAAACTCGCAAAACATCGGATAGAGTACAACTCATTTTTACTCTGTATGAAACGAGAGAGTGAAACAGCTTTCAACCCTCCCCCATTTTGAGAGAGTGAAATGCCCATATACTCTTCAGGCATGAGAAAGTAAAACGCGATCATACTACTGCCCATGATTACTTTTAAATGCGTCAGCAAACCGCGAGTGAATAATACTACCTAATAACCGCACATACATGCAGTAAAACGTACAGCATCTGTTTGTTGAGGCATTAGAGACGATTAACAAAAAACAGCATTTCCATCACGTGCCAGTGAATTGAAACTCCCTGAAAGGCACTTGGAACTCTTAATTGTCGCAATCTCCACATTTTTAGCTTTACAT
This sequence comes from Rhipicephalus annulatus, assembly GCA_013436015.1. NCBI lineage: Eukaryota > Metazoa > Arthropoda > Arachnida > Ixodida > Ixodidae > Rhipicephalus > Rhipicephalus annulatus. The sequence goes on along the minus strand of WOVY01003759.1, from coordinate 8,619 downwards.
CTGTGTAGTGAAACAAGCTAAATATTATCTCATTCAGTCAGTCACAATCGAAACTCAACGCAAACGGCTATGACATTCCCCTTACATTGATATCAATGTTTCTCGCTACAACCATCACACACCGGCGATGGTGCTGTAAGCCGAATGTACGAAACGGCTACAGTGAAGTATTATAGCTTCAGTCATAGACGGTGAACAAGATTGATCGAAATTATGTCCAAGAGGGTAAAAAAAAGCTAAATTTTTCAGTGTACGCCAAAGTAGTGCGACGTTTCTTGAGTGGAAATGACTAACTATTTAGCGAATCAGTTCAAATGACGTTGATATATTCGGTTGCGCTAATATTCTTTTCTACTGTAAAAATAACTTGCCGGATAGGCGTTTTGATCTCACGAAGCACCAAACAAACAAAGTAAACACATTAACTAAAGTACCGCTGGTTTTGAGAAGCGCGAAGACACTCAAATCTACGAGTCTAAACAAAAAAAAGCAGACATGTCACCAACATAATTTGTGACATGAAGAAATAAATCACCAGCAGCCGTTTGTCAGTGTGGTGTAGTGTTTAGCGCGGCGAGCTAGCCATCTGTAGTGCATCAAAAGTTGAAGGTCGAGTCCCACTAAATTACATTTTTTTCACGTTTACTTTAAGATACTTACTTTTTTGTCGTGGTGTTTGCATTTAGCTATTTTCACAATCCGCGGGCGCAGAGATCCATCCAAAGCACCTAAAAAGCCCAATAATGGCTCAAGTTCTGATATTTTTTTTGCGAGGCGTACTACTACTCTTTTCGGTGGGGTCATGCTCCGCTGCTTCGGGCAGCGCTATGTTACTCTATAGAGGGAGAGTGCTTTGACCGTTTCAGGGGAATCACTGAACTCTGCCTAAACAAGAGGTGACTTACACTGGACAAGAGAGTGAAATATAGGACAAGCAATTGCTCTTCCAAAAAGAGTGCTCAGCAATCGCTTAGTCTTTAGAGTGCAAACAAACGACTCTGGTTCCTTCCCTATTACTTGGACCCAAACAGCCTTGGTTTCCCCACTCTGCTTCAGGACTTTCATTATTTATTTATTATTTGTATTGTTCTCAGTTTCGGTTACTCATAAGATAATTTCTGGCTGACAACGAACGACTCCGACGCCGACGATAGAATTTCTGCAAAACGAGTTCTTTGGCGCTCTCGCGTTAAAATAAAAGTGTTTGCATTTGTCCAATTGCAAGAATGAGATATAAGCAACGACGTCAGTTGCTGAAATTTATTCAGTTTTTTTTCTATTGTACGCTAAGAGAAAAGAAACAAAAGAGATATACAGGCACGCATAATATGGCGTTACGTTTATGACTTCTGCCAACGAAACGCGAAGCAGGGCGGAACGGACTGTTTTTGCTGACATGCATTTGCTACTGACGTTATTTGGTTTGTGTTTTGCCTCGAACGCTCTGGGTAAGTAGGCACTTGCTATGATATAATACAATGTGACAAGGAGGTTGTACAATCAACTGCAAGATAGTCAATGTGTTTGAAGAAGTTGGCCCGCAAATTGTAAAGAGCGAGAAAAATGAATTATTTGCACGCTGCTATCATACTTTTTTTCTGTAGCCGAAGGCACCTCAAGGTAAATAGAGACAGCAAGTTTTGGAGCAAGATAGTAGTGCAATAATTAAGTGTTGACAGTGCATACATGCTTTCGGGCCAAAGAAGTGAACCCTTTCGGAAGAAGCAGTCATTGCGTTTCCAGATAAAAAAAACAGGCTTTCGTAAATATTGGGCCATATTTAAGCCTTCAAAGAATTCTCTAACACGATTCTCTGCTGAGCTGGACGTCTATTCATGGGGCGGCATTCGCGTTTCGACAGCGACAAAATTATAGAAGCCTACTTATAGTGCTCTGTTAACAACAAGTGACGGTAGTTTGGCAACTGAAATTCTACAAATATTGTTATATTGCAGCAACGAAAACAGTTTCGAGCGCACCGAGACGATGGCATGTAATTTATGTCTCGCATAAAATCAATGCCATCCTTTGCATGCTACAACGCAGGTGTTCGCAACATATTCAAGCCATGTCTGAAATATCTACCGTATAGCCAGTCCTTGATAAGCCGCGAATGCTTCGACAACGTTCTCTATAGAACATCAAACACATGATATTCGTGTCATGGTTTTCATGTTTCAATTTGATGTTGAACGTCCGTACAAACTCATGTCCCTCAATATCAGGTGTACAGAACAGTGACGACAACACCGAAGCATTGGCGTGTAACGAAGACGAAGGGTGGCATCTATATCGCTATTTTCATACCACCAAATCTCGTTTATCTTCGCAGTGAAGTCATGTGATGTAAACGTATTTTTGTGTGTGTCGTCTTAATGAAAGGTAACATCGGGAGCATTTATAGATAGATAGATAGATAGATAGATAGATAGATAGATAGATAGATAGATAGATAGATAGATAGATAGATAGATAGATAGATAGATAGATAGATAGATAGATAGATATTTGCACCAAATGGGGAGGAGTTTGCTAAGACGTATTTCACAATTACGTTATAGTGCCCGGGTTTAAACCCTGTCTACGACAAATAATTACAACGCGCCTACTTAAGCATGTTTGGCGAAGGCGCAATCACAGCAAAGCCGAAAGGCAGGTAACCAGAGATGCAAGAGAGCACAACTCTTTAAAAATAAAAATTGTGATATACCTTACGCACTGTGGGAGTTCATTTCATGCACCGTAGTCTGAAGTTGCCGGTGTAGATTTTTCTCCTTTTCTTGTTTAATTTTCCTTCGAACGTATCGTCATGAAAGAAAACGACGTCGCTGTGCAATTGTCTAATTTGTCGCACACCGTGAAGTTACCTGTAAACGTCGACTACATTGATGCAATGTAATGTAATGCAATGCAATGTAACGGCATGCCGAATAATCACATCGTGAATTTACAAAGTGAACGCCTACATATCACAGTTATTCATTGATCTGCGATAACATACGCAGTCACGTTTGAGCGAGAATGTCAGTAATAACTCGAGAGCCTTGAATGGGTCGTTTCGCGTTAATTGCGCCATCAGCGTCCGTGTCAGTGCTATGCTGGTTTGTTGTGAGTGAAACATTATGAGCATGGACGGAACCTGAAATGAAGACAGATGATACAAAAACAAACATGAAAAATATTCGGATGCAAGTGAGGATCGACCCCACGCCTTTTGCATGGCAAGCGGGTATTCCCCGCGTCAGCTGCGATTTACAGCTAACTTCATCTGCTTCAAAATCCAATGAACATAACGTTCATGTTCTGTAAAAACACGCGTGTTTACAGGCTTCGAAATACAACATGTAATATCGCAACAATACTGTGTGGTGCGCGCGTATAATTTCATCAGGCGTCAACACGTGTGATTAGCAGAAGGGCTTCATGGCTTACAGCCGGCCACCCATTAGAGAAGGCTCACATGTTACCTCACGAATTTTCTTAAGACCACGTAGCTGATGCATAGCAAGTTTCAACATTTCAAGTGCATAACGTTTGGCGATTTAAAGCATGCTACCTATTACACACGCTGCATTCATATACAAAAGCTTCACTGACACAAGCCGCTTTGAAATTCACCAATTATATTATAGCAATCTACAATTTAGACGTGTCGAGTAAGATCATACTCTAAAAAGCAAGCAATAAGTGTTTAACGTACGCACTATGGACGTGATACTATTATCGCGTTCAACTTTTTAAGCTTAAGCTCAACGATCACCCAATTTTTCAGAACACTGTGCACAATACAACTGCGTCGACTAGCATATGCAGGTGTATTTCTATGGCAACCAGCAACAATTGACTATTAATTGCTCAGTCACATAACTGAATACTTATTGCCTAGTCGTTGTCATAAAACTGGACAGCCAACAATGCAAGCCCCAACGTAACACCTGCGCATAGTGTTTTTGGAAGCAGTCGCAAGCACCTGCGCCGATGTGTGCTAAATGGATAAACAGCTCACTGCCACGCAGAATGTATGTCTTCGATTCCGACTACAAGTGCGATATTTTTCTGGGCGTTCATTGTACAGTTTATGTTCTCCGACAACGCCACGTACTCCAAACCCGGCTTTAGATTATAGCACACCACCGTATCCACGCTCGTTCCTTATTATTTGAGGTATAACCTCAACGTTCCGCGTTGGATATAGGCTTTGATGACTTGTGACGCATACGGCTACTCGGCAGGCCATGGTATACCGGTGTGCTCCTCGCGTAATAAGTGTAAAGGGTTCCACTGCATACGAGGGAGGAGTGTGAATGCTGTGGTTTGTGCTCGAATAGACACGAAAAGAAAACTCAGTTACTAAGAAATTCTTTCTTCCCTTTTTTACTGTGCGGCGCGTCTTCAGCGGATATATAGATTTGATTTTTGTTGCCAGCGCAGGGCACGTCACAACTATAAACGCTGCAGTATACGGCCCCCAAGTGCGAGCATTGTCTCCGAGCGCTCCTAGCAGCAGTCGATGCTCAGTTAGCCAGATAACGTTCACATCAGTCAGAAAAATCAATGGCGGCATTTCGGCGTGATTCACTCGCTAAATTTGTCGGAAGACAATAGTCTTCAATCTTGAGAGAAAGAATAAAACATTTTCTTGACTTTCTGCGCGCGAACATTGGTAAATAGATCATGCGTGAGACATGGGTGTCGTCTTGCAGTGATTTGAAGACACGTATTTTTGTAAAATGCAATGTCACTGGCAGGTTGCAGCACCGTGTAATTTTAGCGAAGTCCAGGACACACCAGTCTTCTGGGCCAAAGCGTCACATAGGCAGTGCCACGTAATAAGCACTGCCGTCTTTACATTTACCTATCAATGCATTTTACAAATAAAACAAGCCCCTACCTAATGATCCAGTACTGATGTTGAGCCAAATTATGCGTATTAGTTGTTTTAAGATTGTCAATGTCACCACCTACGAGCGCGAAAACCACATCTAGATGGCTGGTTGCTAAGAAAAGACTTAAACTTTCGGAATGAGAGCCTGCATGTCTATTGAGACAGAATGTATAACGATATGAAATCTTAAATGGGCTTAATTCTGCACCGCAAACACTTAGCGTACCTGCACATTTCACTACAGCAGTAGCATTGATTCGCCACGCGCAGAAGGTTTGCACCAATGTGGAGATTCTAGAAAGTTGAACCATAAATACCACGCTGGCTCTTCTGCTCCCTCTGGTTCCTCCAGTCCATCTACCACAATCCAGACATGTCTCGTGGAGTGCGATAGCGACATCGCTTTGAATGCGAAGCGTTTCGTAGTGTTCTAATGAAGCTTCGGCGGAAGGCGCAAGCGAGTCCACCTGATTGGTTATTTCTGTGAGTTAGATCCCTCGGTGTGAAAGCCAGATGAAGTCGTCGCCGTAATTAAAAGGCTTGGGCTAAGATCCTACTATCGGAATGGGTGCTTTTTGAATGCGAAGCATTTCTTAACGAACTTCAGGGACTTCGAACTTATCTATCTATCTATCTATCTATCTATCTATCTATCTATCTATCTATCTATCTATCTATCTGTCTGTCTGTCTGTCTGTCTGTCTGTCTGTCTGTCTGTCTGTCTGTCTGTCTGTCTGTCTGTCTGTCTGTCTGTCTGTCCGTCCGTCCATTTACGATTTTCAGCTCTCCTGGGCGTTTAGATAATAACATCGATACCAAGATCGGTATGGCATAACACGATTGTATGGCGACCATCAGTCACTAGTCATAACATGAAAATCGTGACATGTATATTATGATTGTCATGATTTACATTTCATGGTCTTGCTGCTCTTGTGGTGGTTTTGTTCCCATGACATGTTCCAAAACTTGTATGGTATGTTATAGCTGCATGGCGGACACCAACGATCGATCCTAACATGAAAACTTGACATGTGTGTCATGTAACAGCATGACTAAATACCACACCTATGATGCGCTCGCTGACGTTTCGCTAGCTTCGCATATAACAAGTTTGGTATTTCGGGATGTAAATGGAAGACGAAGGTACATGACCGGTGCAAAAATGACAATCATCAGGTGCGGGTCACCCAACAACATGACTATATGCCACGCTCATGATGTGATCGCAGCCGTTTGGCTAGCTTCACAAAACCAAGCTTGCTGTTACGGGACGTGAATGGATGATGAAGGTATGTGACAGGTGCAAAGTTCAAACAAGATAATCATGATATGCGTGTCACGTAACAACCTGACTACATGCTACGCTCATGATGCGCTCGCGGTCATTTCGCTAGCTTAACATGTACCGAATTAGGTATTACGGGACGCGAACGGACGCAGGGGTAATGGACAAGTCCGAAGATAATAATCATAACATGCGTGTCACGTAAAAACATGTCTGCATGCCACACTTATGATGCACTTGCGGCCGTTTCGCTAGCTCCGCATATTCCAAATTTGGCATTACGTGACGCCAATTGATGACGAAGGTATGTGACTGATGCAAACGTGATCATAAGATGCGTGTCATGTGAGAACTTGACTACATGCTACAGTCAAGGCTCCAATACATTTCGACAGGAGGCTGTGTGCGAGTTTGTCGGCGTTCATTTCGTCACGTAACGTAGGCGTTGCGACCCCTGGCGCCGGTTTTGCCATATACTCGCAGGCGTGCGCCGCGCTGCGTTGCTTTGACGCATGCGCGATTCAGCGCGTCCAGCGTCCCTCAATCACGAAAAAAGGGAGATGCAGTGTTGTTAGAGTAACGTATCGGCGCAAATTTCACGCCGGTTGCCGTCGGACTGCGCCGACGGACGCTGGTCACGCGGGTCGCGCCTGGCATCAGACTATAGATTTGTCGCGTTTTGCTAACGTATTGTCGCTGTGCCCAGCGTGCGCGTGCGTCAACGCTAAATTAGTGTATAATGGGCCCTTCATGATGCTTTTGTGGCTGTTTCGCTACCTCCACATATACTAAAATGGTGTTAGGTGCCGTATATGAATGACGAAATATATGACTGGTGCAAACACAATAATCCTGACACGCGTGCCATGTAAGAAACATGACAATGTACCACACTATAAGCCATTTCGTTTGCTCCACATATATCAAAGTTTGTATCACGTGACGTGAATAGATAACAAAGGTAAACGACAAATCCAAACATTATAATCATGACACGGAAGTCATGTGCGGCATTATTTACCTCTACCTCGTATCGTTGTGCCGATTTTCAGGTGACATGTCAACCTTTGTTCGTTGCGCTTCGCATATCACTGATTCACACTGTACGTGGGTTCTGCCAATTTTTCATCACAGTAGATGATTCTACTACCGAAGAACAATAGTCCTTCAAACTTCTCCGCGAAAATGTCCTATGCAGGCGTCATCTCAGGCAATGAATCACATTACCCTCTGTAATGTATCGTGGCGGAAAAAAATAACCTGTATTTACCCTATACTAAATGTGCAAAGAGCGTGTGATTTATGCCCACTTCAAAATGCTCCGGTGTAATGCTTTATCGTGATTACCTAAGGATTCAACAGGGTACGCATAATGTGCTTTAAAGATGTGTAGCGGACACCTCACTTACCCGCATGAAGACGATAAATGGCTTAGTGGTGCTTTGCTAACGTCCAAAAAGAATACTTTGTGGCTCAGATACCTTGCGAAAAGTGGAAACATGAAACATAATTGGCATTGTCACAACATCATTGTGTAATACTTGTAATCTACTTTTCAAGAAATTCAAATGAATGAAAAATTGGCAGTTCCTCGTACAGTTGGAAATACTTATATAAGAAGCACGAATGAGAAATGTTGATGTGTAACTTTAATATCAGCACAATGTTACGATGTGGTGGTTAATGATGCCGTACATGAGTTTTGTGTCATGATTATTATGTTGGATGTGTCGTTTACCTTCGTCATCTATTCACGTAACCTGATACCAAATTTACATGTGTGGAGCTCGCGAAACAGCCGTGAGCACACTATCATCGTGGTATGTTGTCATGTTCTTACATGACACGCGTGTCAGGATTATCATATTTGCACCAGTCACACACACTCATTACCTATTGACGTCACGTAATACAAGACTTCGCATATGTGAAGCTAGCGAAACGGCAGCGAGCGCATCATGAGTGTAGGATGTAGTGATGCTGTTGCATGACACGCATGTCGTGTTTATCATGTTTGGATGTGTCATTTACCGATGTCATCTGTTCCCGTCCCGTAATACCGAGTTTACTACATGTGAATCTACCGAAATGCCCACGATTGCATCATGAGCGTAGCATGTAGTCATATTGTTAAATGACACGCATTTCATGTTCGTCATGTTTTCCCTATTATCATATTTTTGTCATTCGTTCATATTCTCAGAACTTTGTATGGACTGCCACAATCGCAGTTACTTTAACCACATGCTCTGGAGTGCCCCCCTTTACAAAGAAAAAATGAAGAATTTTTCGAAAACTTCTTTCATTTATTATTCACGAGTCCAGTTCTCATACCACAACTCAAGGCTGTCCAGAAGGCCTACGATGCGGCGGTTTCACTGGGCCTCCCCGTCTTTACGTGGGAGCGGCCCGCGATCCTAGTCCTATAAAACGGTGGTGAAATCCT
>WOVY01003758.1:0-118829 GCA_013436015.1 Rhipicephalus annulatus | reverse complement strand
GGTGAGAGAGGAGTGCTGTGACGTGGCAGCACCTATAGCCTCGGCAAGGCAACGTCCTTCGAATCATCTGACGCTTTCGGGAATTGTCTGAGAGGGTGCAACTACGCGGCGACCCTCGTTGCAGTAGTAGTACTCGTATTGGCCGCGAGGGCTCCACTAGAGAGGCCAGCGCTGCGATAGTTTTGACGTCGCAGATAAGATGGTAGTTGTTTGTGAAATACAGCAGCTTTCCTTTCTCGAAACTACTTGCATCGTCTCCCATGGTTGCACCGGCTCTAGTCGTGATTTTACGATACAAATTAGACGCAAAAGTGCCACCGGGGGCCTAGGTTCATAGTTTGCTTCCCCGTATTATCAGGGCATACCGCTTCTTTAAGCAATAAGCTTCAAAACAGAGGGAAGCACGACGCACAGTGTCCACAGCAAAAGCGCAGGAAATGCGGTGTTCTTGCATACTACACAACCGCCATCCTATGAGTGACGTCATCACGTAGGTGGCGCCACGGTATGTCCTCGAGACAATAGGCGGTTCCAAGACTGCAAGCGTTCTACCCCAATAAACTTCCGGTCACCTCATTTACCAGCCCATAACGTCGAATTAAAAGCACGTGCTTAAGTTTTACTTATGGAGAAGAAAAATTTCTGTTTAGTTTCTCAGATTAAGTGAATGTGCTTGAAGTTCAACGGAATCTTTTCCAATTTTATGTAGCCTAAAAGAACATATGTTTGAATATATTTGTCAAATAATTGAAGGAAAGTGTAAAAAAATCAGCAGGCTATTTTACAAGCTCTTCTGCCCACCGATTCCATTCAGACACATCGGTGGTTTGAAACTGGATGTCATGAAGGACCTGTGTTTGTAAACAGGGAAAGGGACACCTTCGTAATTCGGTCATTCTGGCGACACAGACGGCACCACGCAGCTTTCCTCCGAACCTGGCACATGGCGATGAGCCTGCGACGCAGTTCAGTCTCGCGGTATTGATGAGCGCTGATTCGTTTTTATTCAAACATGTATGCGTCTCTTTAGCGAGAGAAGGTGTAGTCTGCAGTGAAACTAGCTAGGATGGCCCGACCAGCTTTCATACCTGGGACGCGCACCTCCGTACCGTCTCGTCCGCCATTTCCGACCTACCGTTGCGCCACCAATAGTCGCTCGAATGATCGAATACTAATAGCAGTGGTCACTTATGGAAGCACTCATGGACGTTGACCGTAGCTGTACGTCGATCAGAACTTGCAACTATATGACTGTCGGAGAAGGCCAGAAAATTGGAAGTGGAGGAGTTAGCTGGAGGAATTGGAAGTGGAGGAATTAGCCAGTTCTCAGACCAGCTGGCCACACTGAGCCAAAGGCAAGGGGCTGGGGCAACAGAAGAAAACAGTGAATATTTAAAAAAAGAGAAAAAAAACCACCAGAAAATGGGATAAACGATGCAGTTTCAAGTGGCCTCGAAGACTAGTTGTGGGCACGAAACGCAAACAACGCTATCGAAGACTTCCATCCAGAGTACGCCTTGACATCGCCTCCAATGGAAATGCAGCTGCCGCAGCCAGGATTCAATCCCACAACCTGCGGGTCAGCAGCCGAGTACCTTAGCCACTAGATCACCGCGGCGGGGCAGGGCGGAAATATTGTAGGCCCGTGTGCTCAGGTTTGAGTGCACGTTAAAGAACCCCAGGTGGTCTAAATTTCCGGAGCCCTCCAATACGGCGTCTCTCATAATCATAGTGGTTTTGGGACGTTAAACGTCACATATCAATCATTTGGGTGCCCACAGAGGCCGCGTAAAGAGAAGCGCGTGGTTGAGATCTGTTCCGCCAGGTGCCACAGCAGTGCCGTCTCAGCTGCTCGTAAGAAAGCATCTATACTTTCAGTGAACTCATTCGATTTGCTTTCATTATTTAACATGACTACTGATAGACGCTTATGTCAATGACGCCCTGATATCGTAGTACACAATGCTGCTATTAACTGAACCAGAACGGTATATTCCACTGTAGTTTCATTGTTTGAAACCCGTGTTCTGATTACTGGGAAAGCCGGAAGTAAGAGTGTGACTGGAAGTGCTTGAAAGACAAGCAAGAGTGCCCACGCGGGTGATCATGTCACTGAGAACTACCAGGGCGTAGCACTAGCACAGGATAAAAAATATATGTTGATTTCTTTGCTACTTACACATTGTAATACAATTACTGGGCGATAATATAAGAAGAATGGCCTATATGTTATTCGTGATATAACGATCCGCCACATTTCCATTCTTATTTCTCTAATTTTCTGTTCCGTGTTAAGTCGTGCCATGCGCAGTGGCTATGAATTCACGTAAAGTTGGGTAACTCATGTCGTTTTTTCGTCAGTTTCTGTATACCGATAATAATGATATCTACAGTTTTACATCCCAAAACGACTACATTATTGTGAGAGACGCCGTAGTGAATGCCCTCCGGAAACGTGGACCGTCCGGTGTTCTTCGTCGTGCACCGACATCGCACAGCACACGTATACGGGCCTCTACCATTTCTCCGGGATCGAACCACGCCGTCGGGTCAGTAGTCAAGTACCGTGACTGCTGTATACACCAACGTGGCCCACAGTGTCTCTACCCAAATGATCGCTCTATAGAGCCGATGTCTTCTTGTCAAATTGCAGCCATGTTGTACACGTGATTATGAGGGTGAAGACTATTTGGTTGGATTTGAAAACACCAAGCGTCCTTCTTTCTCGTAACTTTCGTTGTGCTTAGATCATGTTTGATGGCTTGCGCTTCAATGCTACCTTGTGTATTCACAGAGAACTGTGGAACTGTTAGCACATAGCCGGACTCCCGTGGTGCGCAATTTTAATAATGGTTTTGCCAAAGCAAGTTTGCAGGTAATTGCTGTGGCATTTGGTCCGACCAACACTTGTATAGAATGGAAACTTACATGGCGTGGTTCGCGACAAACAAAGTCTAACCCTTTGCTTCCATGAATACATCACGACCAAGCGGCATGTTGATATTAGGTGCTTTAAGACAGACAAATTAGAGTCATCGGAGTTGTTGTCAGGTGAAGCCGTTATGGAAAGGAACTCAGGAGTGTGGCAGCTTGGGCTAGTTGGTATGGCATGACGATAGTTATTGCGCGAGAACAAAAACGACGACACAGAGGACAAGAAGGACACGAAAGACACGGGTGAACGGCTAATAGCCTCCTACGTATGTGAGCGACGCATTGGTGGAATGTGAAAATAGCCCTTCTTGTAGTTTTCCTTCTGTTTTGTCACATGATGTTGCTGTGGCAGACGAAGCTGTGGTGGCAGCAATGCTTATCGAAAGATAGTATTCTTCACTGAAATGTTCCAACAGAAGATATTCATCAGAAAGAAGGCGCAAAATAAAGACATTTGTGACGGGAGTGAAGGCTGTAGAAGGGTCGTCACAATTTCCCTCCTCTATTTTGATGTTTCACCACTGTGCCACGCCCCATGTGGTTGTGCGCACGGTAGTGGTTACAACAACAAGAAGAAGGCGTCTAATTTCTGCATCCTGGTTGGTAGCATGGCTAAGCGCCTCGCCACATGTGCGGTTCGAGGCAGTTTTGCCACGCGCTCGCGTGTTCCCTTTCGCAAAAATGGTGCTTGCATCAGGTCCGGCATTTACACGTCCTGCAACCTTCCGCTCGACCGCGCGACTCACGAGAGAGAAGGTAAAATATATGAATGTTGACTAAATGCGAGTCTGCGGATTTATACACGTCTTTCAAAGGAAGGTATAGTTCAGGGTCTATACGGAACCATGTTGCGAACAGGGCAGAAAGAAGAAACACGTCGTTTAGCTGCATATTCAGAAACTTGGTGTTCATTAGGCGTGATAAGGCATCAGCCCGATCGTAGCATAAAAGCACCTGACCTCTGAAGGGCAAACGTTGCTGTTTCAGTATTAGAACAATGCAAGCTTCTCATATTACATAGATAATTTTTGTTGTTTGACGTAATACGTTTCGTTGAAGAATGGCGGATAGCAACAGGCCACACGTGTAGGAAACTGTGACGGTGCTTGAAACTCGCCTCCGGCTGGGCTAGTTCCATTGCAAGTACTTGTACCACCAAGCCTTAATATACAGAAGCGACAAAGAGGCAGTGAATTGCGTGGCTTACTTGCCATAGTATCTCACGTTGGCACCTTTATTGACCGGTTAATAAATTCAGGCAATATGCCGTGGTTATTCAATTAATTTATCCTCTGTTTCACTGCCTCTGACACAATGACTACCAACGCCAGCACCGGACAAGCAGCGACCGTTGTCATCAAAGGGGTGACGCCCGCGTATGGCCAGGGACGGCTTCACACACATAGATCAGGGACTCCCCGCTACGTGGCGCCACCATATGCCATCCAACACTGTCCACGTCTCCACGCACGCGATCTCAGCGTCATTAAAAGAAGGAAGAGAATTAGAGAAAGACTATGAGAAGAAAAAAAAAGAGTCAACATAGAACAGGCGTGATGGCAGGTTTGCTTTAGACATTTATGTGTTTTGGTCGTTCCTAGCAAGGACTGGCAACACAGAGAAAGAGAGGGGGGTGTAGTACACTTTGTACATTTCCTTGATTTACAGCGGCGAGTGTACGGGAGGGCTCCTAATAGCGCGTAATCACCGTAATTACGAGGTATATGCCTCGAAAACTGCGCTAGCTTGCGCCCCCTCTACCGAAGCTTCGTAGACTGTTTTCACCCGGGACTGTCTAGATGGGGACAGGACTTCAGCGGAAGAGAGGAAAGGCATCGGGGGTGACCGAGAGAGAAAGATACGGCTGGAAGAGCGCAGCGAAAAAGCGATACCTTTTCCGCATCCGCTCGGTGAGTAAACAGAAGACGCGAGCGCAATATCTATGGGATATCCTCGACAAGCCGCTGCCGTGGTGGCGGCGAACCTCCGGGACAGCTTGCGTGTCCAGCTGTCAAGCAGGAAACACATGGCACGATGGGGCGTTCGGTACCACGCGTCTGAAAGATGACTCCCTTCCGTCTGCTAGAGCCAGTGGAAGACTCGGCAGGCATATGTTTCTTTGTGAGACAGCCTCAGCTCATGGATCGCCCACCGAATGTCACTCAAAGGCCGTGGCGAAGAATGCTAGTAGCAGGTGGCTATAGTTTAATAAGGAATGATGTACAGAACGAGAGGAAGAACACAAGGATGATGATAATAAATACGATAATGACTATAGCAAGGCACTATATGACAGAAAATGAGTTTTTTTATGCGAAGCATTTATTAGCGAAGTTCGGTGTCCTTGAGCATCTCTATCTAAGAATTGGCAGATCCTACGTACAATGGAAATTGATTATATGCGAAGCACGAATGAGGAAGGTTGACATGTCATTTTAAAATCACCACAACGTTACGAGATGGAGGTAAAGTATGCCGTACACGACCTCCATGTCCTGATTATCATGTTTGGCTGTGTCCATTACCTTCGTCATCTATTCACATCACGTGATGCCAAATTCAGTATATAAAAAGCAAGCGAAACGGCCACGAACACGCTATATGAAAGTGGTATGTTGTGATGCTCTTGCATGACACGCGTGTCATGATTATCATGTTTGCGCCAGTGATATATCTTCGTCATACATTGGCGGCCCGTTACACCAAATTTGGTATATGTGGAGCTAGCGAAACGGCCGCGAGCGCATAATGGCATGTTGTCGTGCTGTTACGTGACACGCATGTCGTGATTATAATGTTTAACGTATCATTTACCTATGTCATCTGTTCGCGTCGCGTAATACCGAATTTTGTACGTGTGAACCTAGAAAACAGCCACGAGCGCATCAAGATTGATTGATTGGTTGATTGATTGATTGATATATGGGGTTTAAGTCCCCAAACCACCATTTCATTATGAGAGACACCGTAGTGGAGGGCTCCGGAAATTTCGACCACCTGGGGTTCTTTAACGTGCACCCAAATCTGAGCACACGGGCCTACAACATTTCCGCCTCCATCGGAAATGCAGCCGCCACAGCCGGGATTTGATCCCGCGACCTGCGGGTCAGCAGCTGAGTACCTTAGCCACTAGACCACCGCGGCGGGGCGCGAGCGCATCGTGAGCGTAGCATGTAGTCATGTTGTTACATGACACGCATCTCATGTTAATCATGTTTGAGTCAATATCATACCTTCGTCGTCCATTCAAGTCCCGTAATGCCAAATTTAGTATAAGTGAAGCTAGCGAAATGGCCGCCGGTGCATCAAGAGCATGACATGTAGTCATGTTGTTACATGACATGCAACTGATGATTATAATGTTTGCATCAGTCAGGTAACTTCGGCATCCATTCACGTGCCGTAATACCAAACTTGGTATATGTGACGCTATCGAAACGGCCGCGAGCGCATCATGAGCGTGGCATGTAGTCACGTTGTTACATGGCATGCATGTCGTGATTTTCATGTTAGGGTCTGTCACTTGCGTTCACCCTGCAATGATGTCATACCATACCAGTTTTGCAACATGCCATGTGAACGAAACCAACGGAATGGCTGCAGGACCATGGCATGTAAATCATGACATTTATGACATGCATATTACGATTTTCATGTTGTGACTAGTCAAATATGTTCTTCACACAGTCATGCCATGCTATACCAAGTTTGGTATCGATACCATTATCGAAACGCCCAGGAGAGCTAAAAGTCATAGGCAGCTAGATAGATAGATAGATAGATAGATAGATAGATGAATAAATGCGAAGCATTTCTTAGCGAATTTCAGCGACTTCGAGCGCATCTATCTATCTATCTATCTATCTATCTATCTATCTATCTATCTATCTATCTATCTATCTATCTATCTAGCTATCTATCTATCGTATCTATCTATCTATCTATCTATCTATCTGCTATCTGTCTGTCTGTCTTCTGTTCTGTCTGTCTGTCTGTCTGTCTGTCTGTCTGTTCTGTCTGTCTGTCTGGTCTGTCTGTCTGTCTGTCTGTCTGTCTGTCCGTCTGTCCTGTCTGTCCTGTCTGTCTGTCTGTCTGTCTGTCTGTCTGTCTGTCTGTCTGTCTGTCTTCCTGTCTGTCTGTCTGTCTGTCTGTCTGTCTGTCTGTCTGTCTGCTGTCTGTCTGTCTATCTAGCTTCTATCGATCTATCTATCTATCTATCTATCTATCTATCTATCTATCTATCTAGCTATCTATCTATCTATCTATCTATCTATCTATCTATCTATCTATCTTCTATCTATCTTCTATCTCTATCTATCTATCTATCTATCTATCTATCTATCTATCTATCTATCATATCTATCTATCTATCTATCTATCTATCTATCTATCTATCTATCTAGCCACTTACGTTTGGGTGCTCTCGTGGTCACCCCATTTACTTGGCATGAACCAAAATTGACTTGATGGCAAGATGGTTTGACGAATACGACGCGCTTGTCAAGACATGAATAATGTCACAATCCCGTTGCGTAGGTCGTCAAACACTTCCGGCCAGACAGTAGCACATAATCATGGGCGGATATGTGCCGCTGGTATGCGGCACATATTCGGCTCAAATAGGTGATTGACACTTGGTATCTGCTCAGGAACGATGAGAGCACTGATGGGCAATTTTAACGCGCGAATGTTAAGAAATACTCGACGTCTGTAGCTTCGACTCGACGAGTCCCAGCTCAAATCGCACCCAAGCATTCTGGGTGGAAATGCAGCATTTTACCACAGAGCTACGCCAGTTTTCGGTACTACTTTTCAAATAGACGCTAATATTCGTAAAACGTTATAAGTGGTTTTAGTGCTACCTACCTAATTTTATAAATATTAAATACGTACTATTTTGATGCAGCCGTCACGTCGGATTAACGTCAGATGTGGTTAGTTGTCATGCGCTGAAGTTCATTTATATAGCAGTGTCCATTGCAAGCATCTTAGCGAGCATCAGCGCTTCGTATCAGTTTCTGGTTTTGCTAATCCGCATGTTGCAGTTGTCATCGTTGCGCAAATGCAAACAACTCGTTATATAAACATCTGCAACTCTTCTACGTATGGCTGTGTGTGCAACATTTGTATAATAATCTAGCGTCTTTTCATTACGTGTCACTCAGTAAAAAAATTGCAACACGGTCACCTTTCTTCCGCATTTGGCATAACGTGGATTCTCAGGTACGTGGGATCTGCCGAATTATTTTTTTTTTACATTTTGTGACTTACCTGCCACGTTTGCACTTGTCTCTAAAGGAGCATAATTGCTCTCGTTAGCAGAGGGGTGGTCATGTACTCTCTTCAGAGAGTCGTGAATCTTAAATGAGTTAACGCGTCTCTTTAAAAAAAGTCATATATGCTTCCAGTCATAACTCACCGAGAAGTGTAAGTATACCACGTAGTCGCTTTCGCTTTTTTTTAGAGTGCAGTGTGATGACGGTTTGCGCATTTCGTAAGCTCTTCTTGAAAGAACTAACCTTATGTAAAGACTTCGTTATGCATAGGAGAGGTGAATCTTCGAATCGACAGGCGAGATCATACGGTGCATATCACGTAAATAACCGTACGATTCTCTCGTTCTCAGGTTAAGCAGTCGTCAAATTAACGGGTCGAGAATGTTAAGACGATCAAGCGAGCTCCACACTAAACGCGAATTCAAGAAATGACATGGTTTAACGGCTCAGAGTTAGTTGTTGGCGTGATTCAGTATTGTGAAAAGTAGTGCTAGAATTTTGGAGAACTGCAAAACGATGAAGCGATTCTATGTGATCGCCAAGCTCTCTTCCGGATCGTTCATACCCCTTTCCCGCGTTTTTAGATCTCTCTCTCGCACACATTCTTCGCACGGTTTATAATGTTTTCGCATGGTCATAGCTTCATTTATTTTGAAAGCAGTGGCGGTTATTGCACGAACATGAATGAGATGTTCGAACTAGCCGAAATCTCAACCCTCTTTTTTTCCCAGAAAAGTATGCGAAAATGGTCAACTTACCGATTCCTAAGAACAAATGTCACTAACAGGCAAAATAAATACGACTAATTAGTCACTCAGCATGCCTATGTGTTTTATTAGACGTAAAAACCCCATGGCACATCGCAGTTTCTCGTCAATCCCGATGATCCTATATTCCTTGCTAAAAATGGTGGATGGCTCCCCCGCGAAAATAGTGTAGTTGAATTGAACAGTTGATATCCACTGGCGACAATCACCAGACGATTACCGCAAGCGACACCTTGAGACATGACGCAAACAACTTACCTTCTTAAAAATATTATGCCAAAGATGACAAACCACCTTTGACGAAGATAGGTCCCCCTAAACCCAACGCGCCAGCTACCGTGTTTGAGCCATCTTCTGCGATCTGCTCAATAAACCTATTGAACAAATGCAGGAAGTTGACAGAAGTTGACTAACGCACGTTAAGGGCCAAACCTCATAAGCGCGAAAATGCACGCGACAGCGACGAGCGACGCTATGAGCGACGAAACAGGTCGTTCGCGCGACGTGTCGCGTGCTCGTTTTCGCGCGATCGCTCGGTTCTCCAGATTTGGAAACCGTCGCTCATCGCCCGGAAGTGCTGGGCTCAAGCAGCCAATAGCGAAAAACCGGAAAAGACAAAGACTACATAGGTGCACGTGACCCTGCCGTAGTCACGTATGCGCAACATGAAATAACGCTATGTTTACGCATGAGCATATAAAAAAAAGTGCTGCAAGTCATTCATAAACACTTTCCGTTTCATTACACAACAATATATCTTATTTTTAAATTGCATACCGCTCGCTACGCGGTTTTCTTGGTGCGAGTAGACGGCCTCATGCCAGCAACAGTGGAGTTCGCTCACCGAAGCCGTCGCGTGATTGAGGTCGCGCGAAGCCGATCTACGTCGCGTCGCTGGTCGCTGTCGCGTGCATTTTCGCACTTATGAGGTTTGGCCTTAAGATAAAACTTTTCCTTGCCCATGGAAGATTAAAATCCACAGGGATAACAAACAAGGCAAACTCGAAACAGAAGCATGTACACACACACACACACACACACACACACACACACACACACACACACACACACACACACACACACACACACACACACACACACACACACACACACACACACACACACACACACACACACACACACACACACACACACACACACACACATTGGAAAAAAGGGCTCAAATTTCTGAGTTTGACACAATGTTAATGAAAGCTAACAGACAATAATGCCAAGGAAAGTATAGGGGAAGTTGTCAGACCGAGTTTTATTGTAAATGAAAAGAAATAAAAGAAGGTGAAAAGAGAACTTGCCGTAAGAATGAATCAAACCTGCGACTTTCGAATAACGCACTGGATGCTCTACCAACTGAGCAACCACAGCGGCTATCCCCCCCAACTTCTTTATTGGGCACATACGTGAATTTGAACGTGGGAGTGTGAGTCAGCGCATCAGTAGCCATGGCGGCGAGTGTGGCACACTCTTTTGAGCCTGTTTGGGGTCACGTAGCACGCGAACTTATCATGAGCTGGCAGCTTACCAATAGTTCCTCGTATACAACTTAAGGTACCAAGTCTACCAGTACGAGACGCTCGTTAATGAAGTATAATGAAGTAAGGAAAGAAGTGTATACTTAAGTGCTCGTATTTCCGTGTTTGACACCATATTAGTGAAATATAACAGACAATATAGCATGGGAAAGTATCGAGAAAGTTATTAGACTAAATTGTAATGTAATTGAGAAGAAAGAAAAGTGGGTGAAAAGATGTTAGTTTCATATATTACGACCCTAATATAAGAACTAGCAGTAACCCAGGTGACACCCCACCAGTAATGATAGAAGAAGTCAGGAAAGCCTTGGAGAACATCAAAGAGGTAAAGCTTCTGGTGAGGATCAGGTAACGTTAGATCTGCTGAAAGATGGAGGAAAAATTGTGTTAGAAAAACTAGCCACCGTGCTTACAAGGTGTCTCCTGACGGGAAGAATACCAGGATCTTGGAAGAAGGCTAACATATTTATAAGAAAGAAGATGACAAGTACTTGAAGAATTACCGGCCGATAAGCTTACTCTTCGTTGTATACAAGCTATTAAAAAAGGTAATTGCTAACAGAATTAAGACAACATTAGCATTTAATCAACCAAAGGAACAAGCAGTATTTAGAACAGGCTACTCAACAATCGACGACATTCATATTATCAATCAGGTAATAGAGATATGCTCCGAATATAGCCAACCGCTATACATAGCCTTCATAGATTACGAGAAGGCATTTGATTCAGTAGAAATATCAGAAATATGCAAACACTGCGAAATTAGGGCGCTGACGAAGCATATATAAACATACTGGAAGAAATCTACAGGGGATCAACTGCTACCATAGTACTTCATAAAGAAAGCGACGGAATACCAATCAAGAAGGGTGTAAGGCAGGTGGATACAATCTCCCCAATGCTATGTACCAGGTGCTTACAGGAGGTTTTCAGATGCCTAGTGTCACAGAACGAGCGCTAAAAGGAGAGCGCGCCGCCAAATCCTTGCGACAACGGGCGGGAGAAACGCCGCGAGGTAAAAAGAAAAAAAAAGAAAGCAAACATCCAAGGCTCCCGGGCGCGCGCTCTCCCCGCAGAAGCACGGCTTCGCAGACGAACCTCCTCACCCCACATCGGCGGCCCAGCAAGGCCGCGATTTTTCTAGAACGAAGGTAGGCGTGGTCATACCGAGTTGACTCACCGGCCGGAGAGGGCATTCCAACCAGTCTCGCCCTCTTCCCAGCCTTCGCTGCGCATCGCGCCGACGAAAGGACGAGAAATTTCTGGAAGGTGGCGCGGAAGGTATTTAATCGAGCGGCCGAGACGAGAAAGCAGGAGGAGACGGAAGTTAACGCCAGAGCGCGTAGGGATTCCGCCGTGTAGTCGGCGAAGGTTTTTGGTCCGTAGGGACGAGGCCGGAGATGAAGAGGATTTACACCTGAGGGGTGACGACTCGGGCTACCGGCAAGAGTGTGTGTTTACCGCTATCGAGCGAAGACGCGGGCAACAGCTGCGTGTGTGAAGCCGACGTGTTCCGGCGAAGAAGTTGAAGTTTGAAGAGTGGCCAATTGAAGACGGGAGGTTTCCTGGAAGAGAAACTTCGAGGGCTGCGGAACGACAACAACGCTGGACTTTGAGTGAGTGATTCTCGGAAGAGTATCATCTAGACTTTGGTTCCAAGAACTTTGGACTGGATAGGTTTTCTATCTCTTTAGTCTGTAAGTGTCTTGGTTGTTCAATGCATGCGACTGCATTGTAGTGCGTATCGTTGTCTGTGTCCGTAGTTTTGAGTGTGGCTGATTGTACCGTGTAGTACGTTGTTTGATTGGTGACGTATTGTATGTAACTATTGTGGAGTGTGCATCTTTGTGTATTGTTTTCGATCTGCCATTATTGAGAATATAATTTGTTTGTTTATCAACTCTCGGCTCTGACTTGTTCTTTGGGCCACAGCCGGCGTCCGCTGGCGCACCAAAAAGGACCACTTCTGAATTGTCCACGCTTTCGTGGTGCGGTTCGGGGGGCCGATACTTCGGCTCTTGGAATTAGCCCGGCGATCGCCTTACTAATAAACGGGACAGGTGTGACAATTAATCTGGCGTCCGCGATACAGGACTTTTTGGTGCACAGTGTGTCCAAAGTAGTAAGAAAGAGCCTCGAGTTGGTGATACTGCTATCGGAACGATTTTGTGTGTTGTTCAGGGTTCTCGTTAACGAGTGCAGGGGAGTGCTCTGATAGACTGATCTAGGCAGATACTTTTTGCACGCGGCAAGGTTTTATTTGCGAGACACCATGGATCTCGAAAAGTTAGTTGCTCTTGGTGAAAAGATGGGTCTTTCTGGCGCCGAACTACGGAAGTGGGTCACCCAGAAGGAAAAAGAAGAAAAAGAGAGAGCCAAAGAAGAAAAAGCAGCCGAGCTGGAAAAAGAGAGGTTGGCGGTCGAAAGAGCCAAAGCGGAAAAAGAAGCTGAGGTGGAGAGAGAGAGGTTGGCGGCAGAGAGGGCGAAGGAAGAAAGAGAGCAGCAGTTGAAGTTGGAGTTGGAGAGAGAAAAGCTTGCAGCTGAAAGGGCGAAAGAAGAAAGAGAGCAGCAATTGAAGTTGGAGCTGGAGAGAGAAAAGTTGGCAGCCGAAAGGGCGAGAGAAGAAAGAGAAGCGGAGATGGCTGAAAAGGAACGGCAGCGGCAGCACGAGATGGAACTCGAGCGGCTCCGTTTGCAACAGCGAAGCGAAACTCCCGTCCAAGCTAGAGTTGAAAGCAGCGAACGGGAAGATCACGGCTTCCGCTTGAACCCAAGCAAGCTGCTCGTAGCGTTTGATGAAAGGAAGGACGACCTAGACGCGTACCTCCACAGATTTGAGACGATTGCGAGGAGCCAGAATTGGCCGGAACAGCAATGGGCAACTGCTTTGAGTACCTGCTTGAGTGGTGAAGCGCTCAGTGTGTACGGTAGGCTGACGCCGACCGATGCAGCCAACTACGCAAAGGTGAAAGCGGCTTTGTTGAAGCGATTTAGATTCACTGTGGAAGGATTCCGGGACAGATTTCGGACAGGAAAGCCAGCTGATGGTGAGACGGCTACGCAGTATGCCGCCCGACTTTGCCATTATTTCGACAGATGGATTGAACTTTCAGGGACAGCGCAGGAGTACGATGAGCTTAGAGAGCTGCTAATTACAGAACAATTTCTTACTAGTTGCCACCCAAGCCTGTCACTGTACTTGAAAGAGAGGAAGGCTGACTCACTTGAAGACATGCTTGAATTGGCTGATCAATTCTTGGAAGCGCAGGGTGGCACTAATTTGGCCAAGGTCAAGAAGGAGTGTCCTGATGATTCGAAGAAATTGGTTCCCGAAGAAAAGAAGCGTGCACCAGAGAGCATTCCGCGGTGTTTTTTGTGCAACCGAGTGGGTCATCGCGCGAAAAACTGTCGAACGATCTTTACGAGCCCTACGGTAGTGAAATGTTTTAAGTGTGGTCAGACTGGGCACAAAGCAGATGCTTGTCGGAACGGAGTGAGTCAAACTCACCAGGTATCCTGTGTTCAAGCGGCACCGAAATCTGATAATAATGCCGTCACTGATGGATTCGTAGAGCTGAAAAATGGGGAGAAAATTCCTATTGTGGGTGCTGTCATGTCAAAACAGCCAACCGGTGTTACGAAGGGAATGCCAGCGCGGCCTGGAAAAGTTGCGGGCAAAAAGGTTACGGTGTTAAGAGATACCGGCAGTTCCACTGTTATCGTGCGGAGAAATTTGGTACGGGAAAGTGAGCTGACAGGCAGAACAAAACCGGTTTGCCTAATTGACCGTACAGTTCGAATACTTCCCGAAGCGGAGATTGAGGTGGAAACCCCGTACTTCAGCGGGAAAGTTACCGCTTTATGCATGACGACCCCCCTGTATGACCTTGTCATCGGAAACATCGACGGGGCGCGAGGGCCAAGTGATCCAGAATGTTTGGGAGAAGACCCGAAGATAGAGCCCTCGCCAACCCAGCGGCCGCGAGATACAGTGGAGGAGCATCCCGTGACGGATCTCACTAGAGCCCAAGGTGAAGCTGCGGCGCAAGAGACAGTGAAGGAGAAGACGATCGTGTCGAATCAGTTCACGGGCCGAGCAACCGGACTTACGTCGGCACGACCTCAACCGACCGACAGTGTAAAGGAGACGGAGTTGGCCAGCCGGGCAAAATGTAGAGGCATGATCAAGCGGGTAAATAAACAGACAGGACCCGTCGAATGTAATGACGCGTTAACGGTGTCGGAAGAGACAACGATGGCTGAGACGACGCCTCAGATATCGTCGTTGGAAAGGGCTCGCCGAAAAAGAACGTGGAAACACAAGAAGAGATCGAGCGAGCACCGCAAAAAGGGGCGCAAGCACTGCTCGAAGTACACAGGATAGGTGCGGAGGTGGAATCGGAATCTGTCTGGCAGGGCAGAGTGACATATGTTGTGTTCTTGTTATCCTGTGTCTCAAGTGTATGTCGAGCGAGTCAAAGTGTTCTGTGCGATGATGTGATGTATAGTGTTGTATAATCGTTGTAAAGACAGAACTTTGTACGTTTGTATTGCTTGGAATGTGTGATGAAGTGTTGTACTCATGTGCCTGTGGTTATATTTCATGTGTTGTGGAATTGAACTACAATGTAAGAATGTATTGAGTGATATATTGTGAATGTGACGTGTCATGAGCGACTGATGGTGTTACAGTCTGTGAGAGTGTGTGGTGACTGTTCGCGCTCGTTTGTATGGTTTGAATATTATGAGATAATATTCTTAAAGTGGGGGGCAGTGTCACAGAACGAGCGCTAAAAAGAGAGCGCGCCGCCAAATCCTTGCGACAACGGGCGGGAGAAACGCCGCGAGGTAAAAAGAAAAAAAAAGAAAGCAAACATCCAAGGCTCCCGGGCGCGCGCTCTCCCCGCAGAAGCACGGCTTCGCAGACGAACCTCCTCACCCCACATCGGCGGCCCAGCAAGGCCGCGATTTTTCTAGAACGAAGGTGGCGTGGTCATACCGAGTTGACTCACCGGCCGGAGAGGGCATTCCAACCGTCTCGCCCTCTTCCCAGCCTTCGCTGCGCATCGCGCCGACGAAAGGACGAGAAATTTCTGGAAGGTGGCGCGGAAGGTATTTAATCGAGCGGCCGAGACGAGAAAGCAGGAGGAGACGGAAGTTAACGCCAGAGCGCGTAGGGATTCCGCCGTGTAGTCGGCGAAGGTTTTTGGTCCGTAGGGACGAGGCCGGAGATGAAGAGGATTTACACCTGAGGGGTGACGACTCGGGCTACCGGCAAGAGTGTGTGTTTACCGCTATCGAGCGAAGACGCGGGCAACAGCTGCGTGTGTGAGGCCGACGTGTTCCGGCGAAGAAGTTGAAGTTTGAAGAGTGGCCAATTGAAGACGGGAGGTTTCCTGGAAGAGAAACTTCGAGGGCTGCGGAACGACAACAACGCTGGACTTTGAGTGAGTGATTCTCGGAAGAGTATCATCTAGACTTTGGTTCCAAGAACTTTGGACTGGATAGGTTTTCTATCTCTTTAGTCTGTAAGTGTCTTGGTTGTTCAATGCATGCGACTGCATTGTAGTGCGTATCGTTGTCTGTGTCCGTAGTTTTGAGTGTGGCTGATTGTACCGTGTAGTACGTTGTTTGATTGGTGACGTATTGTATGTAACTATTGTGGAGTGTGCATCTTTGTGTATTGTTTTCGATCTGCCATTATTGAGAATATAATTTGTTTGTTTATCAACTCTCCGCTCTGACTTGTTCTTTGGGCCACAGCCGGCGTCCGCTGGCGCACCAAAAAGGACCACTTCTAAATTGTCCACGCTTTCGTGGTGCGGTTCGGGGGGCCGATACTTCGGCTCTTGGAATTAGCCCGGCGATCGCCTCCCTAATAAACGGGACAGGTGTGACACCTAGAATGGGAACAGTTAAGCATAAAAGTAATGGAGAGTACCGAATAACCTGCGCTTCGCCGATGTCATTGTATTGCTGAGTAACTCAGGGGACGAACTGTCACTCATGATTACGGAGTTAGACATGGAAAGCTGAAAAGTAGGTCTTAAATTTAATCTGCAGAAAGCGAAAGTAATGTACAACCTTGGAAGATAACTGTGCTTCGAGATAGGTAATGGTGCACTTGAAGTTGTAAAATACTTTGTTTACTTAGGAAAGGTAATAACCGCGGATCCGAACCACGAGACTGAAGTAACTAGAAAAATATGGCGTGGAGCACATTTGGCAAGCACTCTCAAACCATGACAGGTAGATTGCCACTATGCCTCAAGAGGAAGGTATATAACAGTTGCATCTTGCCGCTAATAAGCTGTATACGGAGCAGATACCTGGAGACTTACAAGGAGAGTTTAGCTTAAATTGAGAATGACGCAGCGAGCAATGGAAAAGAAAATAGTAGGTGTAACCTTAAGAAACAAGAAGAGAGCAGAGTGGATCAGGGAACAAACCGGGGTTAAGGATATCATAGTTGAAATCAAGAAGAGGAAATGGAAATGGGCCGGGTATGTAGCACGTAGAAAGGATAACCACTGGTCATTAAGGGTAACTAACTGAATTCCCAGAGAAGGCAAGCGGGTTACGTGGAGACAGAAGGTTATGTGGGCAGATGAGATTAAGTAGTTTGCGGGTGTAAGACGGCAGCAGCAAGTACAGGACCGAGTTGACTGGCGGAACATGGGAGCGGCCTTTGTCCTGCAGTGGAAGTAGTCAGGCTGATGATGATGATCATGATTATGTTGATGATTATTATGTAGATGATGTTGGTTTATGGTGTTTATACGCTCTACACCCAACAATGCCTTCCTCACCTATTCCCAAACTGTGGACCAGAGCTGTCGTCTACTTTGAAATGAATTTTCGATTTATTGATTTATTATTTGTCCTCATTAAAACACCAACCATTATTCGTATTTCTGTGGGTAGAGGGAGGGGGGCGCTAAGCCTGGCAAAGGGCTTGGCGCTGCCTACAACTGTCGCTGGCTCTCCTAGAGTGGACTTACATATAGATGTCCCATCCGAACACATGCATGCACCTCCTTATTGTCAAGGACATTTAACGTAAACCAGGTAGGTGACATTCCAATGGAGACCCATGCTCACGTTGATTGTTTTTGGTAGAAAACAGACTTTCTGGCTGACTTCTGTAAGTATTGCGATTGTAATTCTGACACCAGTGTTCAGCCAATTGTAATCTTTGAAGAACGTACGCACGATGTTCATTTATTAGCTAGTAGGCGCAGCATCTGTGAGGGTCCGAAAACACAGAGAAGGCGGACATTTTGCTAGTGGCGCTCCCACGTATATGTTTTCATTTTCTTAATAGAAAAATACATGAGTTACACAGACATGTCTGGTCTTGAGCATTTTTTTACAAATTCCTCTGCAATCGTCTTGGGATGGCACATAAACGTGGATCAAAAACAATCACAGCATATCCACAGAGTGAATGATGGTCAGTGGGGTGAAATCTGGGAAAGCGCCCGTCCATGCATCCATCCGTCCCTCCGTCCTTGATTCTGTCTGTCCGTCCGTCCGTCCGTCCGTCCACCCGTCTGTCTGTCTGTCTGTCTGTCCGTCTGTCCGTCTGTCCGTCTGTCCGTCCGTCCGTCTGTCCGTCTGTCCGTCCGTCCGTCTGTCCGTCCGTCCGTCCGTCCGTCTGTTGTCTGTCTGTCTGTCTGTCTGTCTGTCTGTCTGTCTGTCTGTCTGTCTGTCTGTCTGTCTGTCTGTCTGTCTGTCTGTCTGTCTGTGTCTGTCCAAGCATCCGTCAAGCTACACTATCAAGAGCTAGTGCATCAAAGTGAAACTTCGCAAGTACCAACACAATTATAGAAATTTTCGCGCACACACATCTTTATGCCGTGGGTCGTATGTGCCGTGTTGTCGAGTGATCGTAGTCGTCGTAGTAGCCAGTTGCATTGTATTGCATGTCAATAAAAGCAGAGTCATAGCATACCCATGCGCCGCCGCGGT
The DNA here is from genome assembly GCA_013436015.1 of Rhipicephalus annulatus. NCBI lineage: Eukaryota > Metazoa > Arthropoda > Arachnida > Ixodida > Ixodidae > Rhipicephalus > Rhipicephalus annulatus. The sequence continues at coordinate 100,328 of WOVY01003758.1, read as the reverse complement.
GGTCTAGTGGTTAAGGTACTCGGCTGCTGACCCGCAGGGCGCGGGTTCGAATCCCGGCTGCGGCGGCTGCATTTCTGATGGAGGCGGAAATGTTGTAGGCCCGTGTGCTCAGATTTGGGTGCACGTTAAAGAACTCCAGGTGGTCTAAATTTCCGGAGCCCTCCACTACGGCGTCTCTCATAATCATATAGTGGTTTTGGGACGTTAAACCCCACATATCAATCAATAGCATACCCACGGAGTGAATGATGATGGGTGGAGTGAAGCGCCCATCAGTTCGTCCGTGCTTCCGCCCGTGCGTCTGTGCGTTCACTAGTGCGTCCGTCCATGCATGCACCCATGCGTTCGTCCGTCCGTCCATCAGTGTGTCCATACGTGCGCCCGTCCGCCCGCTTCGCCCTACTCGTCATCATTCATCACGTGGATGTGTTGTGACTTTTTTCAATGTAGTGAAAGCCTCGGATTGCGTAGGTAATAATAGACCACCTTCTCCACTCTTTTTTTCGGGTGAGGGGGATACTTTTTGGTCTGCAGTGGCGAATTGTCACTTTGTTGAGGAGTGTCATTTTGTGTTCGATCTGCGATGCTGAAAAATCCACGCGTCTTCAAGAAGTGACTCATGACGAGCGGGCGAAGCACTTAGATGTTAAATTACCCGCCCACTCGCGCATGTAAATGAGTGGCGAATCACGTGTACAGCATATACAATATTTTTTATTGACCATAACCTGTATGTTTTGTGGCGTTTTGCATTCCGTGTTCCCTTCATTATTACTACTTTTTTGTCCGTGAAACCTAGAGTCAATTTTTCTTTGTTCCTATCTAGCCTGAAGTTGGCAAAGAGAAGATCTATGCGCGTTTTTTTAATGGGCGAAGCTTCTTATGTCGTGGGTCGTTCCCTCCTCTGTAGTTGTAGCAGTATGTATTCACCTCGAGTTTACGAGGTGTCTAAATAGATGGCGCTGTGTGTATGTGTCCTTGGGAATAACATAACTGGATGGCGTTGGTTTTCAGAGCATATTTACGCAGTAAATGATGATGAGTGGGGCGAAGCATCCATCCGTCCATCCGTGTTTGTGTCTGTCAGTCCACTTCTCTGTGTATGCTTCCATCCATCCATCCATAACTCCATCCATGCTTCCGTTCATCTGTCTATCCGTCTGTGCCTATATACGTCCGTCCATCCACGCGTCGCTCCGACCATGCTTCCGTCCGTCCACCTGTCCATGCCTCTGTCCGTTCATCCGGACGCAGGGACGGATGGACACATAGACGGACGCTTTGCCCCACTCAGCATCATACACTCCGTGAGTATGCTGTGAATTTTTCTATTTAGATATTTGTAGAGGAGCGGGTTTTGTAGGTGCTGCCACCACGCGCGAATGTTTTGTTCCTTGACTAGGCCGAAATCGTACAAGGGCTTGCTTATCAGCTTTCACATTATGCACACGTCGATGGCTGCGTCGTGGGGTATATTTCAAGGAGCTTGTTTTCTGAACGTCTATGGGGACGTTGAGCACTTGACCGGCTGCCTGTTAGCGTGCGTTAAACGCGTAATTATCGTGAACGAGAGCCATACAGCGATAGTGCGCTGCTTCCCGAACTTCCGCCTTCAGAGTAGCTTGCTGTCTGCGTAGACTACCCGGCTACGCACCCGGGGGAGCAGGCTTTTGCTTGGTGGCGTGTCGAAGCATATTGTAGATGACCGGGTACGGGATTGAAGCTTCAGGGGGCATCGCCAAGGCATTAAAGTTGTTTCAAGTGTACGATGAGACATGCAAGTCACTCAAGTTTAAAATGTCGTTCATCGACAAACGGTTTGAGTGCCACAAGTGTACAAATATTGCACCACCGCTGTTGTACAGTTGTTGAAGAGGTGAGCCGCCACACCAAACGAATTGCCCGTGGCAACACTGTGGCCTTCCATAATAAACCTAGCCCAAATAGGCCAGATGATTGACAAAGGGAAGTTTATTGTACACACAACTCTTAAATACACAAAGGAAACATTGAAAACAAGTACAGAGTGTATACGTCTTACAAATGAGCAACAAAATCTGATTGATCACCGGGTATCCAAGTGCTATGAGTCAAATGAAAATTAAAGTGAATGAAAGTAATCAAAATTGACAGAAAACCACATATACATGCGTGCTAGATGCTAGAGTGGGCGCATAACTAGTACGAAACAACGGAAAAGTTCAGCTGTCCCTACCTTACTCTGAAAAAAACGTGTGTGCCATCATCGAAGGAAAGCCTCTTCGCCATGCGTTTCTAGCTGCTGATCGAGGTAATTTCACACAATGAGCCGCATTTTCTAGAGTGCGGGATAGGCGCCTCTATGCGGCTTGTGCCGTACTTCCGCTAAACAGCGTCGCCGCCACAGTACGTACAAGATCGCTGTAAAGACCAGTCTTGCAAACAGCCCACGTTCTGTTCGCATGCGCACTGGCGGCGAAAGCCAAAGAGGCGTTGTACCATGTGCCAGACGCCTTTCGCCGCCGAGCACTGAAATCGAGCAAATTGGGCCGTCTTTCTTTTGCCGCAGTTTGGACAGCGGTCATTTGGAACAGCTCCTCCATGTGCTAACCAGTCACGCACAGGCAATGCCCTCCATCTTCTCAACCAGTCATACTCGCGCTCATGGTTAGATACGCGATTGCAACGCCATCGTTTTCATTTTTCCGGGCAGGATGCTTCTTCTTCCTCTTTGCTCAGTGTGCTACTTGTCACTATTTCGCTTATTTCCTGTGATGAAACAGCTTCCAGACTGCATGAACCTATTGATTCCACTGTTCGTTTTAAGCCGCTGGCAGCTCTGTAAGACTTAAGCGGAATTCCTGCTCGCGGTCCAATGTATGGATTTGCCATGAAAGTTCCTTTTAGTGTACTGCTTCAGTACATCAAGAGCCTGGACCCGGGGTAGTTTTCGTCATCGAAGAGCTTCTGTCTTGTTTTTTGCAGCCAGCGTTCTCGTGAATGTTGGTATGTCTGGGGGACCCAGGCCTCTGCCATTTGTGGGAAGCTGTAAAAATTTCCTGTGTTCTTTTTCTGGTTTTCCTCTCCAGAGGAAGGCTCCCGCAATGGAGGCGAGGCGTCCTGTAACACGCCGAGCTAGAAGGGCAATGTTTGCTGTGTAAAACGCATAAGCGCATGCCTGTGTATTGATGACTGTTGCTTTTGCCATTAGTGACAGGTTAAACGGATTGGATGCTGATATGACGTCGGTATATCTTCTAGATCTGAAGTCAGGGGCGCTACCATTGCGCCTCCGAGTCCACTCGAATGTATATCTTCTAAAATACGTCATCCCAGGTCAAGTAACAGCTATCTCGATCGTCCACTGCACATAGAGCCGAAAACACGATGCACACTTCTTTTAAGTCACCTGAAAAAGCCTTCTTGGCCGATCTGGTTACAATAAAGATTTCTGCTGCTGTACCTAATGCCGTTACTTAAAAATCATTGCAATAAGAAGTGTTGCGAAAAAGAAGTTTTGTTTCTCGTACATTCTTTAACATAATGCCAGTGAAATAACGAAACTGTCAAGGATTCTATGTTTCATTGTGCTTTATTCAGCAGCAGGACTCGAGCAGTTAAAACTAATTGGTGCACGAATGCAAATACAACCGGGACCGTGCTTAAAATACAACCGGGACCATGCTTACGAAGAGATCCAAATTCACACCGAAAACGGCCGGACTATTCCTATAGTGCAACAAATCAGAGTCCTTGGACTCATCATCGAGTCTAAGGGTACAAACGGTGAAACCGTCAAGAGGTTAGTAACCAAAGTCACCAACGCAATACGGCTAATCAAGAGAGTCACCAACAAATACCAAGGCATGAAAGAGGCTAACGTCATCAGGCCTATTTATTCATTCGCCATAAGTAATAATATATACGTAGCAGCATATCTAAACTGGTATACAACCGAGAAACTCAAAATTAACGCACTCATACGAAAGGCGTACAAAGAAGCTTTAGGCCGTCCAGATAGCACCAGTAACGAAAACCTGTTTCAACTGGGCTCACATAACACTTTAGAGGAGCTGATAGAAGCGCCACAGATTACCCAGTTGGAGAGGCTAGCCAGCACGCGCACAGGACGGAGTATCCTTGACAAGTTGGGAATAAATTACCATAGGCAACAAGGAAGTAAAGTGTCGGTTTTAAAGGTGATCAAGGAAAAGATCCAGGTCCCCAATCTGCCCAAAAACATGCACCCCGAATTTAATCGGGACAGAAGAGAAAGCCGCGCTAGAACTCTGCTTAAGGCCTACGGCAGAGACAAGGAAGCGTCGTTCGTAGACGCAGCGGAGTACCCTAGTCACAAATCCTACGTTGCGGCAGTAATAAACACCGACCGCAAATGCGTAAACGCGTACTCCATACGCTCGGATAATTCAGAAATCGTGGAAGAGGTGGCTATTGCACAGGCCATAATTTCCCCAAAGTGTAGGTATGTCATCAGCGACTCGCAGTCAGCAATCCGGAACTATGCACGAGGAAGAATATCTCCCGAGGCAGCCAACATACTCCTCCGCAAGGCAAATCTCATATCATCCGAGGAATTCGAAGAAAGGTATATTATATGGTTTCCAGCCCGCACCCCGTGTGCGTCCCTCATTCCCAACCTCAACGAGGAGGCTCACCGCGTAGCGCGAGGTCTCACTTACCGCACTCGCAATGGAGCTTCACATGAGGTACTGGGAGGAGATGAGTGGTGGGAGAGGGACAGAATGTTAAGGTTCTGCGACATTATCTAATTCTACCAAAAGTCTAGGCGCAGATTTCCACCGCCTAGCCCCACATTAGACAGATCTCAGGAGGTTGACTGGAGGCGACTTCAAACTAGAACATTTCCCAACCCGAAGCACCTAAATCGCATCTACCCCGAACTATACCCAGATGACTCGTGTAAACTATGTAGCATGAGACGCGCCTCCCTAGAGCACATGTTATGGGAATGCACACAGATACAGGACGCCAATGCAGCCTCCCCAGAACAGCTTGGGGCGCGGTGGAGAGCCGCGCTGATCAGCTCAGATCAGACAGATCAAATATGGGCCATCCAGCGAGCACGGGAGGTGGCTGAGAGACAGGGTCTCTCCACCACCCCTGGTGTGGCTTAGGCCCACGCCTCAATCCGCTGGTTTAATAAAGTTTGCTCACTCACTCACGAATGCAACCAAAATGGAACGCAAGCGACTGCGCACCTGACCTCTCTGCTGGCCTTCATTGAAGGCGGTAGGGTGGGAAAAGCATCTGCTTCACTTGGTGGCGTGAACGGCTGAGGGAGTGAGCCATCTGCCGCCGCGCACACAGCGTCGGGCGCGCGCAACTGTTCGTCTCGGCGCGCTCACCCAGCGTAGGCAGCTTTGACGTGGACGGCGGGGTAGGAGGAATTTTTCTTTAATCCTCCTTGGGTGCGGGCCTAGGGAGCTTCGCGCCCTGAAAATACAGGACGCTTGAGCTTCGCCTTCAGGAGCAGTTCGCTATTGGCCGCGAAGGACTCCACTAGAGAGGGGGGGGGGCAGAAAAAGGGGGTAACGATTTAGAGCACAGGGCACTCAACTATGGGAGAGCTTAAAGCCGTCCCGTGGCCGATACAACCATCAGTGCAGACGACAATTGTACAGAATCTGCGATCATTTTGACGTCACCGATAGGATAGTAAGAATAAAGCAGCTTTGCTTTCGCGACACCACTTACATCGTACCCCATGGCTGCACCGGTCTTAAGTCGCAATTTCACGATGCAAATTAGACACGAGAGTGCCGCCGGGGGGCATCGATTCGTAGTTTGCTGGCCCTTATCAGGTCTTACCGCTTCTTTAGGCAATGGGCTTCAAAATAAAGGGAAGCATGCATGGAGTCCACAGCAAGAGCGCAGAAAATGCGGTGTTCTCGTAGACAACAATACCTGGCATCCTATGAGGGATGTCATCACGTAGGTGGTGCCACCGTATCTCCTCGAGGCCAATGAGCGTAATCAAGCCTCGTACGCATCGCCATCTTAACTGGTAGCCTGCTTTCGTTCTCGGTGCATGCCTCAACCGTGCCGTTAGAAAACGAACGAATGTGCGTGTAACATTGGCGTTTCAAATTATCATTGAATTGAATTGAAGTATTCAAAGTATCATTGGCTGTTGCAAGCTCAGCAGTTAAATGGAGTCGATCAGAGTAGAAGCAAGGACAGTGGCACGTATACACGCTCAGTCATCGGCTAAGAACCAAGTAGTTTTAGCAGGAAAGACTTAAATTTAAATGTCATCTGCTTAAAGGTTAAAAGAGCAATATTGTCACGAAAATTGCTAGTATTAAAGATGAATAAAAAATCTCATATGGTAATGTTGAGGAGGGTAGTTTGAGAAAAACATTATAAAAATGACGAAGAAAGTGAATTAGAAAATAAAAAGGAGTATACATTGGTTATACGATCTGAATCTCTTTGATATCTTAGTAAAGTCTTCCAAGGTGACTGCAACCCTTCCGTCACTGTGGCGAAGAGACAGAGCTCCTATACCAGATTTATTCATTTATTTTGTGAATGAGTAAGGGGCCTACTTAGCAGCCGTATAGGGCTGGGGTCTCAAACTCAGGTCAGCTACCTGGCCACAGCCGCAACATACAGTCCCGCAAAAGGCCGCAGCAATGGACATTGAGGCGAAGGAGAGCGGGCAAGTTATTAGAATAGAATGTCGCCTATATAAACAAAGCCTTTCCAATATCTTATACATGGCTCATTTTTGACCCGAAAGTGTTTCATGCCGGAGTCCACCAAGACTCCAGTGACTCATTTAGGTCACGGATATCACGTTGTAAAATAATGCTAGCAAATTGGAAAGAAAACAAATAAACATTGAAAAAAAAGTCCCCCCCCCCCGCCCTCCCTATGCTTGAAAACTCTGACCACATGAAAAAAGACGCAAGGCGCCCGATGCTCTTTGAACTGAGCTATTGAGGCAGTTATTGGGCTTGTGAACGCACGTTTCTTAAATCTTTCATACATGCTCCCTCGCTCCATGTTCTCTGTTGGCGAAGTGGGGCGGTGCCACTCAAGAGAAGTAATGCGACTTGATACGGACCTTTCGTGTGGTGCAGTCACAAAGCCGTAAATTCCCTTAGACAAGTTGGTCACAATTCCCTGACGAACGCTTCCCTGGAGCCTCAGCAACATTTCGATAGGAGTGGGTTGAGAATTCTATCGGGTAAGCTTGAGGCGAGTGCAGTCCCCTATAGTTCGCCAAGCACCTTTTCATCATCAGGCCCAAAAGGCCTTGGTTCGGCGAGCCCACGCCGCAGCCTGAGCTTGTCGACATTCGTCCGACCTTCGTCTGACGATGAAGGTCGGTAGATGGCGTAACGGATTCGTCCGACCTTCCTCTGACGATGAAGGTCGGTAGATGGCGTAACGGATTCAACCACACATTCAACAAGAGAGTTCTGCGCAACAACGCGGTAGGGTACGTGGTACTTCGGAAGGAGCTTGGATGAGAGGCCGGAACTACATGTTATTCTTTACATTATCGCCACCACGACCATCCTTGTGAGCATGCAGCGTGACTGTGCGGCGGCAATGGTCCGGTGGTGTTTTTCATTGGTCTGCACCAAGTGAGTACCGATGTTCGGTACGTGTCGAGACCCGTTGCTTAAAAGAGTACTGATTCAATCTTGAGGCACCCCTAAAACAACATCTTTCATTTTTATGGTATGTACTATCAATGATGTCCCTACACCGGGGACAGGCAACACGTATACAAAAATATTTTACTTTGATTTGAAAGTTTCTGTCACCCAGCAAGCCAGCCCAATCGCAACAGATATTTCCACGACAAGCCGACACAGCTCGCAGGGTTCGCAAAACCTGCGTCCAACATGCAGCCTAAATTGCACAAATCGCTGTCAGAGTCTCTGGACAATTAACTAATCTCTGTTTGCGTGAACATTGTGTGACTGATGGGACATAAACAGCTCTTTCCAGTAGGTCACGAGTTATAGTTTTTCGTGATGTCAGAAGCGTCGACACGGCATTGTTAAGACACCATCTGAATACCGAAACCGATATGGCTGTTTTAAAGTAGCGGTAGATACACCTTTGTTAAGGAACCATCTCGATACCGAATCCGATATGGCTGTTTTAAGGTAGCTGTATTAGAAAAACATATTCAACTCTTTTTCGAGCACTGCGACGCTCTTTTTGTTGTTCTTGACACCCGTAGTTTTGTTCAGAGGAACAAACCGAAAATGTTTAAAATTTGTTTCAGTACTCCTATCAAAATCTCGTGCTTTGGTTCGCCGCTACCAATTGGCTACGTGTATTTCCCCGCTTCAGACAACCTCCCAAAAATGAATGTGTTCGAGAAAGAGCTGGGCTGAACATAACTTCCGTTTGTGTGCGTATACATTCCTTCACCCTCGGCAGTTTTTAGTATTGCATCAAGTGACAACCATTGACGTGGTTAGGCAAATGATTTTGTGGAGAAATAAAGCTTTTAAGTATAGCTAACAAAAAAAAACAGTGTCGCTGGTTTTACACATTCACCTAGCGGAAAGATTCTGAATCGTTTCCTTTCTCTTCTTGTCATCAGGTGTTTGAAAAATCTAGATTTTCCATCAGGAACGTGTCAGCTGTTAGGAAAAGAAAATATGTTCGATGATTGGTATGTAGGGTTGAACGTCCCAAAACATCCATATCTTATCAGAGACGCCGTAGTGAAGGGATCCAGAAATTTCAACCGCCCAAGATTCTTTAACGTGCACATAAATCGAAGCACATATTGACCTACAGAATTTTTGCCTGCATCGAAAATGAAGCCGCCGCAGCAGGATTTCGACCCCGCGACCTGCAGGTCAGCATCCGAGTACCTTAGCCACTAGGCCACCGCGGCGGGGCAAAGAAGAGATCTTCCGGCGAGGAAAATAGGCTTTTTCGCAGCCCTAGCTCGATGCACGGCCCAGTGGTCGCAATTTGGTAATCATTTCATCAGTTTGTGTATTTATAATTATACTCCCGGTTTTAGCACTGTCTTACCTTTGCGAAACGGGTGTGTTGATTGCTGTAGATGTATATACATATACAGTAACACTAGTTTCCTGAGACCATCTTTGCGGCGGGGAGTTTAGTCACAATAGCTAGAAAAAATACTAGTTGCCAATTGAAGCACACTTTTGTTTAAAAAATCCTTTTTTCTTGGTATGCAAAATAACAAATCACTGCTATAGGTCGGAAAATAGATTATGGCACCTGTTAGGGTTCAAGGTTTTGTACCATGCCTGGCGCGCATTTGTAATGCTTCCAGGAAAAACCCGTGACAGGCAATAATTCGCCAGTATGATAAATTTAGGCAGCTTTTAATATGCATCAATGTTGTAGTAACCTTAAGTCAACGGGAAACAGCTTTGCCTTTGCCGGTTTGTTCACCTCTCGTAATTTTTGTCAACACGGCCTCATAAAGTGGGAGTCCAACGGGACGGCTTTGTGCTCACCCATAGTGCAGTGCCAAGTACTGTCAATCGTTAACCACATTTTCTAAACACACAAACAGAGTTTGCTTGTTTGTGCGCTTCGGTGACTCGAAGGTGCGGGGACCGATCACCGGTTCCACCATGCAGGGTCGTGCAAATACCATGGCGCGCTTGTGCTCTTCAACAACAGCCATATGCCTGTACTTACCCAATGTGTAATTTTTCCAACATGGCCTCATCAAGTGTGGGAACGTCGGGACGGCTATGATCTCCCATAGTATACAATGGCTGGGCTGAGCACTACCACTCAGGCCCACCTTTTTACAAAGATGTTTTGTTTCTAGTTTTATCTTCCTAAGGTACACATCATGACACCATTAAAAACTTTGACAACTGCAGAGCAGGCGTTCTCGTTATAGTCACCTTCCCCTAGGACAACAAACCCGGCTTCTTTATCTGCTTTACGGGCACACGTAAAGCATCGGGATTTTTTCGCTAGATCAAATCTACCACTTTCAATATACATTGATTTGCTTCACCTTCCGGGACACACTTTGGTATACGTCGCCCACAGCTCAAAAGTTTCGGCGTACTCAACCATGGCCCGACGTAGATTGCTCCATGATATTGACGCCGCCAAGAAAGATAGCCTTGAAATCATGTTTAGCGCGAAAACGCACAAGTCCGAATGACCTTTGAGGGTGATGGTATCAGAAATAGGGTCGTGGCAGAATAACATAGCTCTTTTCTTGCAAGAAAGACTGAGCATTCTTAAAATTCACGACCCTTTCTTGATCAAGCATTCCGGGAGAATTGTAGATTTCCTGAGGAATAACCCAGAGAAGCACTTGTTGGCCTGCTTTCTTGACATCAAGGACATATATTATTCCTTGCCTCAAAATGAACTAATTATATACGTAGAAGACTGCATCGACAACTTTGGCGCGGTTGCTTTTCAGAACTCAGCCGGGATATCTGTTCAATGATTCTTAGATTTGCTTCACTGGTGTCTCCGCTTAACATATACGACGCGGATTGGAAAAAAAAAAAAACTTTCCTTCAGAAGCAGGGCGTCTGTATCGGCTCCTGTTTGAAGCCGGTGCTGAGTGAGATTTTTCTGGCCCACCATAACAGAAATCTGGCACATGTCAGAGCCAAGAGTCGCCAAAGCTGTGAGATATACGCAGACGATTACATTGTCCTGTTCGAGACGGAAGCACACTTATTATAGTAGATCAAGGCAAAATTATTTTCTCTGCTTCTCTTGGACTACTCATTAAAACGGTCAAAGAGCCGCCCAATAGCCCCCGCCGCGGTGGTCTAGTGACTAAGGTACTCGCCTGTTGACTCGCAGGTCGCGGGATCAAATCCCGGCAGCGGCGGCTGCATTTCCGATGGAGGCGGAAATGTAGACCCGTGTGCTCAGATTTGGGTGCATGTTAAAGAACCCCAGGTGGTCGAAATTTCCGGAGCCCTCTACTACGGCGTCTCTCATAATCGTATGGTGGTTATGGGACGTTAGACCCCACGTAACCATCAATCAGAGCCGTCAAACAACGTGCTGCAGTTTTTAGGCGGTGAACTTGAACTCATGGAACAGCACACATGTTCGGAATACAAATCCAGATATAATAAGCCCCTGATGCCATATTAATCTGCTCACTCGAAGCTAGTTAAATGAAGCATTGACACTCTGTTCTTTGAAAACGCATTGTAGAAGTCCTGCCACGATAAAATCCATAAATGTCGTGTGACTCAGTTCAAAAAATTAACTGCAGCAGGTTTATCAGTCTGTACAGGTGTCGCTTGTCAAGGGCTTGCTTAATAGAGGCCGTTTGGACAGGATTCCTCAGGAAGCGGCCATCGTACAGGCGGAAAGTAGGAGCAGAGTGGCAGTTGTGCCTTATCTGCACGAAATGGTTCATAATTGGAAGAATATAACTAGTCGAGTGCACATCAAAGTAGTGTTCTCATCGTCGCAAAAACTCGGAAGGTTAAGTCGCCTGATGGACCAGCACCACAGGCTAGCTGTCGGGTGCTCCAAGAGCCATCGTGACACTTGTGGATTGTATGCAACGAGTGGTACATGAGCTTCCGTTGCCGAGTGGTAATGAAAGTACAGATCAGACGGGTAGATGGCTTAACGATCGTTTTCGCGAACGCAAGCTAAATGTTAAAAACAAGAATAATTACGGCCATTTGTCAGTACATTGCTTGGAATGCGGTTGCACACCTATGTATGAATCTTGCACAGTGTACTAATGAAACATAACGATAAAGACCTCTGAGAGATAATTTAAGCCCATGATATCTCTGGCGATCGTGACACGTGTGTGCGTGCAGCATCAGCTGATCTTTTAGATCGGGAGAGGGCTTTTCTGCCAGGCTAGTGGATAGACTGGTGGCACAACACACCCGAAAAATGGCATTGCTGCATTCAATACCCGCAGCAGTGCCTTGGAACTTATTTTCAGACTCTCTGTCAAACATGCAGTTTCCGGAAGCAGAAGTCGCTGGTTTCGCTCAGTACTGTGGTTGAGAATAGTTACTAATATCACTTGCCCTGCGACAACCACCACACACAAACTGTTAAGGAATTATCCGTAGTAAGCCTTGTCAAATATGAAGAAATGAAGCACGTGTGAAGTGGGATGCTGAAATGCTCCGAGTAAAGTGTTTCACGCTCTCTATCAAAGTTGAGTAGTTTCTTTTTTTTTTACCAGAGAACACTGCATCCAAAGGCATTCGAGTACTGTATTTGGTGTTACAGTTGCGTGACGGCTAGCGTGACTGCAATTGGATGCATCGGCCTGCACATTGATTAAATTGTGTGGTTTAACGTCCCAAAACCACCCTCTAATTATGAGAGACGCTGTAGTGGAGAGCTCCTGAAATTTCTACCGCCTGGGGTTTTTAACGTGCACCCAAATCTGAGCACACGGGCCTGCAACATTTCCACCTCCATCGGAAATGCAGCCGCCGCAGCCGGAATTCGATCCCGTGACCTGTGGGTTAGCAGCCGAGTACCTTAGCCCATAGACCACCGCGGCGAGTCGCGTCGGCGAGTTGCGTCAGTCAGTGCACTTACACAACGTGATTGAAAATGGGCCAGGAAGGCTGTCACATGATGAACACAGTAAATTTGTTCCTATAGTATCTCGAAGTGGTGCGGCAGTCTCTCTGTCACTAAAAGCTATCGGCCGAGAGTTTCCTTAGTTGTCTACTGGTCATTGGGGGACGTGGGCAGATCTCGCTTCATCAAGAGAGCCACATTACCCAAACAAAACTTAAGTTCTTCAATGACTCTGTCATCCAAGAAACATACCCGCTGTCCCCAGTAACCATCCTTTTTTTTTAGTTGGTAATGTTAACCCCATCCTCCCGATAGCTTCCCGCACTTAATGATCAGTGTTCCAGTGCGTCCGGGATCAGCTGACTTCCGACCTAGAGAAATGTTATAATGACGAAATAATGGGACGTCAAATTTGATGTCATGATTATGCCAGACATGTTTATCATTTGTGACGTCCATATACCATAGGGCGATGCCTTTACATAATGATAATTTTTTTGCTTCACTTGTGTTGACGCCGCCCCCGGTGGTCACCTTTCGCTTTTGACTCATCCAAGGCTCTCACCTTGACAGCACGTGTCTGGGCTATCAAGGTGATACCAAGCTGCCTATCTGAACGCCACATGAACGTCGTTGTTGAAGTTGATACACTTCTTCGGCGGTGTATGGGAATGGATGGAGCTGCTGAAGGAAGATTGGCAGGTTAGCGGGAAAAGCAAGAGGACTAGTGAGAAGCCTATAGCGGAAATCAAAGCGATGCCACTATTAGCTCGTGCAAGTATTACTCTCTCAGCAGCGCCTGCTGCAACACTGACCTCATCACCCTCTCCTTTGCCTATTCCTCTCCCCATGACTGCCCCGCATTTATGTGTCGATTGACCGAACGCGCATCTCTTCGTATATGGAGCTACAGCCTACGGAACTCGCTCTCCAAATGATTTCCGGCGCTGGTCTCCGGGTAACGGAGACCACGCATGGACACTTACTCATAAGCACACTGCAATGCCGCATTTTCTCGTTAGTAAGTAGCGCTTTTTGGGCTCATGCTCATCGTGAAATCACTGCACACACGTAGATTGACCACTCCAGCATAAAATTGTAAGTTTGCTAAAATAACCACACTGACTCTAAACGCTCTCGGAATCACCGCACTGATATAATTAATGTACGGACTTGTAACGAAATAACTCCATTGAATATTGAAGCACTGCTTTCACTTTTTTGCCTCACTGTTACTCATGTCACTTGAAATAGTTCTTCACGTCATGTCTTTTCAACATCAACTACTTCAAAATAAACAAATATTTCGTCATGACTCGTTATTGCTTGTAGTAGGAAATGCTTGTACTGTTGAAATGTACACGTTCAGAGCGGGAGGTGCCACTGAGGTCGGTTGCTTGTATTCGTAATTTTTAGTATGTCGAACGGCGTGGATAAAACTACAAGCGGACGTTCGAAGAGAGCTTAATACCAGACGCATCCGGCATACCTTCTCTCTCTCGGCCAGTTTTGTGTTCATGTAAGCAAGGGGAGGGGGGTGTTAGGATGGAAAGGAGGTCCACTGAGAACTCGGGATCGCCGAAGCGCATGTATATCATCGTTCCGGGTTACGGCAGCAATTACGAACTACCTCATGACCCGTCAGCCGTGGCTCTCCTCCCCCCTCCTCCTTCATCATACCGCTTCATATCCTCGTCTTGATGCTGCATATAACAACAACAAAAACTATAAGAACTGAAATGGAGTCTCAGTTATTTATGGAAGCTAGCACCATTTGTGGTGGACTATGCCCGTGAGTGCACTCATGGCTACAGTTTCTTGCGGTGGCGCTTTCGAAGCATTACGTCAGGGGTTATTCTCTATACAGCCTCGGAAGACTAAACGATAGCTCTGAAGTGGGAGTGGGGTATATACGACTTGACTAAAAGATTTTTGTTTAGGTTCTTAAAACGTCAGTGATTGGTGAACTTCAAAACTTGTGGTTATTTATGATGCAAAGTGACTGTAGCAGGCTTTTGGGCAAAATGAGACGTTAATTGAACGAGCAGACCAAATCGATTCATCCAAAGGTACTCTCTGCAAAGGACCACACCACATCTCGATTAACATGCGTAACAAGACAATTTTTTTTTCAAATATTGTAGGGTAACAGCGCTTCGTGGACATCCGTTTAGAGGAAGCAAGTCAGCCGCGTAGAGATTCGCAAGTCATCTGTTTGGCCACCACTCACATGCAGTTATTAAAGCGCTTCGACAGTACCTAATGCTTATGCTTCGAATTAACGGTCGAAGTAACGCTACTCAGTTAGATACAGGTGGGCGATGACAGGTAAGCAGGAAATGGTCACAGTGTTCCTGTACTGTAGGAAGCCTACTTATCCCTCACATTAATGAATGAATAACTGGCAGCGCGTGAAGCCGGAGACTATTCGGCCTTCGATGAATTGTCTATTCGACAAATGCCTCCCATAAACTTGGGAGCCCGGCGCCGAGTGCTTATCAGCTGATGTTATTGTGCTAGTTGCGTATGAAACGTCGATATTTCAAGTTCGGAGCTCGCCTCGTGTTCTCCGTTGCACGGAACTGAATTCGGTGGACGCGTACGTTGGGGCCTTCGCGTATACGCGCACTGCGAGCGCAAGCACACCCCATTTGTGGCGGGCGTGTGGCGCTTGCGAGACTACGCGTCGACGAAGCAGGAAATCCGCCCTCGACCGAACTGCGTGGCTGCGCACAGGGCCTCGCCTCCTATCGCGTTGTTCCTTTGTCTTCGAGGAGCATCGTGCGAACGCGGGTTGTAAGCGGTCTTCGATGTTGCAGCTTGTATATAGAGATGACGGGAGCGCTGATGTATGCATGCAAGCTTGAAATGAGATGGGACTTATGGAGGGGGCGGAATTAGCGCGTTCTTTTTAGTGGGATCACGTTCCCAAGTGGCTCAGCTGCGGAGGGTGGAGATAAGGTGGGTGGAACGCGAGGGGAGTTGGTCGAGTTTGGGCATAACGCGTACTTCCTATAGCGGACCAGGGAGCGCGCTCTTCCAAGCTGGACCCAGGCGGGAACGTATCTGGAAGGCAACCCATACCGCGAAGTCTCCCCCGGAGCCTTCGATACATGGTCAGGCGTAACATGTAGAGCCGAAGGAACGGTGCATTGTCCTCTTGCGCTAACGTTAACGATCGCGTTATTCCGTCACGCCTAACTGCATGTGTTGGCAGAGCATGAGTCGGCTCGTGGGCGTCATCCCTGGGTGTCTTGCGAAAGATAGCAACAATAGTGGGTTGGCCCTGCGAAGACGGATGGTGGTGGTTTGTGGGAGATACGCTCGTTAGGGGAGATCGGGTTACGAGAGGTACGGAAAGAGTGCCCACATTGTTTCTCCTGCCTGATCGAACGGGAGCGCTTCGAGTAGTGAAATATGAGCTTGTGGTTGGTGGGCGCACCTGTGGTGCCTATCATCCGAGGCTTCCTGGTCTGATCACCCGGTGAAGAAAGCTGAAGCACGTGTTACAGGCGCGGCGTCGATGCGTGCGTTTAGGAGCAAGTCGTGACACTCCCTCAACCCAAGCGTTTCGCTTGTAGCAAAGTCATCTGCACCTGTGTAACTAACTAATACTCCTCGTAGCACGTAATATCTAAAAATTTGTGAGTGAATTAGTCAAGGCTTCTATTAGCCCATGAGTTGTTATACTTCATGAAAAGCTCACAATAACGATTACCACACCGACAGTTACAAAGACTGTATTGTCGCCACGTCAAATACATATACAATGCGATTAATCCAGTGGATGGAGCTTTCGAATGGTGGCCAACGAAGTGATCGGTGGTCGACGAAGTTTGTCCACACAAGGTTAAACTTTCGGAGCTCTTCGTATCAGCTGGTTTTGATCATCCTCCTGTCAGGCGTCTTTCAATTATCAGGTTAGAGCTTCATAATAATATTGGGGTTGTTTTAGATGCGGAGCATCTTATACTCGCGCCTTGTAGTGCGCCGTCCGCGCCGTCCGCGCCGTCCACACCGCTTCTCGAACATTCGACAGCTGACGCGCGCGCATGCGCCGTCGCGCCGTCGCCCACTCTTCCACCATCTGTGCATCCCTTCCTCCTCTACACACCGCGCGCGCTTCACTCCTCCACCATCTGTGCACCCTTCCTCCTCTACACACCGCGTTCGACATCTACAATTCTCCTGATTCTCCAGTGGACGCGCATGTGGCGTCGCGCTTCGAGAACATTCAACAGCTGACAGTGCATGCGCCGTCGTGCTGTATATATACTCAAGGTCGGCGCTCGCTCGCTCAGTTGCCGCTCGTCGGTTGGTTTGTACGGCGCGTCGACGTCCAAGGTCGCGGTGAAATGAATTCCAACGAATCCACAAACACAATGATCGACGTCCCTTCGACCAGCGCCGCCCTTTCGCATACGTGTGTACGTGTTCACTCATTTAACACCCCCTCCTACAACCACATTAACCAATTTAGCCATCGACCCAAGTAAGTCGCAATTTAACACCCCATTTCACAACCACGTTAACCAATTTAGCCATCGACCCAAGTAAGTCGCACTTTAACACCCCGTTAACCAATTATATGCTCCGCATCCTCCTCAGTGTTCCCCCGAGGGAAGCTGCGGGCAATTTTTTTATCACGGAATTCTTTCACGACTTGATGTAGGGCGTTATAGCGGGCTTTTCAGTACATACTGAACTTCGGATGTCATCTATGTGGAACGTCAGAAATATTAACTGCGAATACGATCTGCTCATCAAACAATTCATTCTTTTCTACTTTTCGCTATGTCTCTCCACCTCATGCTTTTTTTATCTTAATTTCTACATTTCCTTTCTCGGTACATTTAACGCGGGAGGCTCCACGACGCACTGTGCTCCTGAGCAGCTTGGAAGGTACTGTGCCTGTTGTCACGTGATCCTAGAGGGCGGTGGCGAGACCTGGGCTGGGCTGAGTCATCGCGCCGTGAAGTTGCCATGAGTGCTCCTGCATGTCGACCACTTTTTAAAAACATGGAACAGATATATAGCCCTCGATGGACGGAAACTTTTGTCGTGCTAGCCCGACAATACGGCAGCTTAAAAGAGCCCTAAACCACCAGCAGGCGCTAGCCTATTCGTGGTTTGGGGGCCCTTTAACCTGATATAAGGTCCCCTTAACTTGCTGCACTTAAGCATGCTCTTGAAAAATTTCCTTCGGGTGCCGAATAAGGATAGGAGATGTCGAGCAGACAAACGTGTTCTCTGTATACTCGTGCGCAACCAACGCGCCACAACTAAATTTCGACCTTTAATTGGGTGGTTTCGGGTTCATTCAACAATCGAAGGCAAACGGCATATCTTTCTTTAGAATAAGGCTTGCAGAAGTGACATTAGTATTCGTTTAAATAAAAAAAGAAGCCACGAAACAAGCGTCGACACCGCAGGATGAATGACAAGGCACCGGTAAACTACTTGCACCGGTAAACTACCTGAAGACCCTACCACGTGTTTTCAGCAAAGATGAGGCGGCAACACTTTCGCACTTCATACGCTGGCTTCGAATGACGTCAAAGAGCCCTTCTTATCGCCGCGTGTGTTTCTCGTTTTCATACATAAAAGGCAGACCCATCTAGGGGACAAATACTGAGCTGATTCGAAGACTGCCATGAACAGAAGATGCAAATTGAAAACACACAGAAGACAACACTGCGTCAACAAATGATCGACGAAAAGAACACATTAGTCAGGCTGAAAGTATTCGCGGAACCAATCCAGGTCTGCCACGTCGACTACAGAGGGATTAAAACAACCTGTACTAAAGTAGATAGATATGGGGGTTTAACGTCCCAAAACCACCATATGCTTATGAGAGACGCCGTAGTGGAGGGCTCCGGAAATTTCGACCACCTGGGGTTCTTTAACGTGCACCCAAATCTGAGCACACGGGCCTACAACATTTCCGCCTCCATCGGAAATGCAGTCGCCGCCGCCCTGTACTGAAGTAGTAATACTCTAAAGCCCTACTGTAAGAAGACAGTTTTAGATAGTATAAGATATGTTATGATATGGTACGATACTATAAGATAGAACAAAAAGGACGTTTTTCTACATTTTCAGATTTGGCTCATATGAAAGCTTGCAAGTCACACTATGAACATCGTAATCAGCCTCTTTGGGTACCACTTCACTCAAGAACAATCAATGGTATGCAAAGAATTTTATCAGTTACCGTTGCAATTAAATAAACTATATTTTGCAGGTATTGAAATCGTAAACATTACATTAGCAAAGCTCTGTAAACTTTTTATTACATCTACCTGTTAAAGCACATCATTAGCCTTCACCCCCTTATGCATATCATGCAAAGTGTTGCCATGTTATGTGCCTTTTTCTATTCTGCTCTTAATGTTCTCTTTTGCGATATTTGCACAAAGCTTTTGCGACCATGCTCATCCATGCTTTTTTGTTGTTGTATGAATTGTACCCATACTGTATTGTCTCCATTTAAAATGCCTTCATTACATGTGCGTTATTACAAATCTTTAATAAAAGTGAGCTACTGCGACCTTTTTATGTATTCTGTGGGCGCCTCTCCCTCTGCCTGATGTAATTGAAGAGTGGGAACTTAGTCAAGTGGCCTGTCGCTTATTTTGATGCTCCCTCTATCAATAGAATCAAGCCGATTTTTGCTCACTCTGAAAAATACAGGAATTCACCTCTTGCACTAGCAATGGATTAATGGAATTCACTTCAACCTAGCATTGCCACAATGAACGATCATGAGTCTTTTCAATTAGCACTCCACTCGTTTCTCGAACATGATAACACTTTTCAAAAGGACACCTAATTGTATTTTATACAGATCTTTGATTGTGTTCATTTGTGAAATGTTATTGTTTTTGTATGATATTTTTAGTTTTCTTTTTTTCTGTATTCTGTGTTTCCTGTATTCCTGAAATATAATTGTATTTCATTTCTTAAAAATCCCCCTTCTATGTAATGCCCTCCAGGCCCTTAGGGTAAATAAATAAATAAATAAATAAATAAATAAATAAATAAATAACACAGTATTGGTGGAAATTTATTATTTATTGTTGTTGTTGTTGTTGTTGTTGTAAAAAATGGCCGCATGTCTGTGCGCTTCACTGCAGATATTGCCAAAAGACAAATATTCTGCCGACCGTGCCACATGAGTCCTGGTCTCATCCACGGCCATTTATGTTTTGCCTCGCCTCAGACAGCGCCTCCCCTGCGTCGAATCAGCCGCATCTGGCTGGTATTGATAAAATAGAGGAGAGAGAGTATAAAACATTTATTTTCGACCGAAGAAGGAGTGTCGGTGAGTGGGCTTCTCAGTCCAGGATCCCATTGGCACGGGCCGCTGTCCTTGCTCGTCTCACTCGTCTCACGAGGGCTTCTTGGGTCTTCGGATCCGAGCTGGACAGAGCTGCCTCCCACCCTACAGTGTTGTGCTGTGCTCTGGGTTGTAGAGGTGGATTGTGTGGGCATTCCCACACCATGTGGTACAGGGTGGCTGTTTTAGAGACGCAGAACCTGCACTGTGGTGCGAATGTGTCGGGATCTATCTTGGACAGTATGTATGGATTATGGGGTAAGACAAGGTCTGCAGGCGACGCCACGCTACCTGAGATTCTTTATTGAGCTTTGGTCCCGGGGGCGGAAGTTTCCGTCTTTCAAGTTTGTGATGTTCTGGAATATCTGTGTATGTTAGGAACGGGTCCATACACATAGCCGAGGGTGGGTGCGATATGTGCTCACCCCACGAATCAAGTCATGCGCCTCGCTATCTCTATAACGGGACGGAAAACACTATCCAAACTTGGCATCGAAGCCCCCCCCCCCCTTGTGGGAAGAAGAAAACAACGTAGCCCACATGAATGGAGGCAGGACTTCACCATCAACACACTTCCACGCAACATGCATCCTTAGTTCCACAAACATCGACATCGTCTTTGTCGATGCAGCTGGACCAGTGAACAGCAAATATACAGCAAGCGTCATTCATAGTGGAAAACAGGTTGATTTTATATCAGCCCAGGACACAGACACAACTAGTATGGAAGAAGCAGGAATCGCTCTCGCCCTACGAAACCCAAGGTCCACTTTCGTTTTAACTGATTCAAAAGCAGCCTACCAAAATTTTTGTAAAGGCTTCATTGGCCCCATTGCGCATCAACTTCTTACACAACTGTCGTCCTCACGCTCATAGGGCGAATGGAAACAGCTGATATGGATACCCGGCCACTGCGGAGTTGGAGGCAATGAGCTCACCCATGCCTCGGCCCGAGAATAAAATAAAGACGACGCTGCGTGAGATACGAACGCCATCTGGTAGTAGTGTCGGGCAATATGAGCCTGTGCAGAACCTTGGGCCACTGCTAGGTGGCAGCACCATACCGTCGGCGGAGGGCTGTTGCGTTCACAGTGTCACATTTACAGCGCAGAGTAAGAAACACTAATTTTTGGTTTGAATTACGTATCTATGTATTTTTTCATGAAGGAACGCACCACGTAATACCTGCGTATTGATGTTGCGCCTCAGATATGCGTAATGTTTGCGTTTCGATCGACAATGTTCCCAAACACGAACGCAGCCAACGGTTCAAGATAGCGGGACGCTCATCAACTTCTTAAACTTTGACCGCGTTGCTGAATCATGTGACTGACAGAAAGATATCCACGAAGTGAAGAATGACGGGGCAATGCAGCGTGCATCGGATCGTAAATCGTTGCCTTCTATTTTGTTCCGGCTAAGACCCTATTATTATGATCTTGTTAATGTTCTGTCAAACGTTTAGACTGATGGGCAGCCTTTTCTTTTGTATGTTCTCGTTAACTGCTTTTGCTACCCTTTTTGTTGTTAACAGATGTTTCTGTTTGCTCACGTGCATCAACGCTAAATCAGCTGTTGACACCAAACGGTGGTATACGGATATTGTGTGGTCTTAGCTTCACTCTTAAAGAATTTGATCACTTGGTGACGCAGAATATCACACAGCAGAACGGCTAAGACGCAAGAGCAAAAATAAAAAAATCCCTTCTTTTTTAATCATTTTAATTGAATGCTTGTGAGTGAGTGCCTGTGTGCCCCATGAGGTTTTGTCCCGTGATCAAAAAACTGCGACCATCCCTGAAATAATTCCGCCATTTTATCCCCAAGACAGCCCAAATGCGAGTCGTTTGTAAGATAACTCAAGAAGCATCCTGGATATCAGCATTTTCATTTTGTGACATTATTATCGCGGTTTGCATTTAACCTTCGCTTGAGCCCTGTTCGCATCTGAGCACAAACGGCAAGCGCAAGTGCTTCATCCGTAGGTCGAATCCGAACGTCACTGGCAGCAAAACCGAAACGATAAAACAAACGCAAAAAAAAGAAGGCAGAGCTGCGTCCGGTGTTCCTTGTTTTCACATCTTCTCCGACATCTTTCCCGCCTGGGTAGCCGGACCATTACGACACACCTTAAAACCAATCTGATACTTCGCTTGCGTTCCATGCTCAGCGTGCTCATGTTTGCGTCTAGGAACTTCTTTTTCTTCTTCTTCATCGAGAGGTTTGTCTTAGTTAACGGGGTAAGCAAGGTCCGGAAAATGGGGAGCCGCCTGTTAGAGCCCCGGCTATGCGCGTGCAATGTAACAACGTTCGCGCTGTGTAGCGAATCCCCGAGTGCTTTACAAATGGCGCGCCCAAGACGGCGAACTCCCAAATTATGCGCGCGCCTCCTTCGCTCGTGCAGACGCGCTATTATGAAAAAAGCGCACGTCGAGGCTGTAGACGCGCAAAGGCTACAAAGTATGTGCACACACACGAGCTTGCGTAAACCGCACATCTGCCCCGAGTGAATAAAGAGGTTTTGCCGTGATCTCACCTCCACCTCGAAAGGAAGGCTATAGCTTACGTCGCGTAGTGTACAGAATCATTTCGCATTTTGCTCGACAACCCAAAGGAATATACCTACTCGCCTTCAGCCCTTCCCACCAGAGGCATCCTTTAAGAGCCATTGCTGAACTCTGCTATACGCGCCGAAACAAGGATCGCACTAATAAATAAAAGAAAATTACGGTCCATAATGTTTGGCTGCGCTGCCCCTTATTATGACCGCATTTAAATGCACCTTTGGTGCTGTTCTGTTCATAAACTGCCATTATTTCACAACATGTAAGCCATAAGACTCGTACAACAGGCCGCTACCCAACCTGACTGGCCGCTAGCCAACCAGCCTTCGCCACTAACGTTCCGTTCTTTCGAATGCCTTTTACCAACGTAGCATTCACAGCCGGCTTGCGGCTTGGACGGCTTAGTTTCGGTTTGCAAATGCGCGCGTACCTTATACGGCGAATAGCTGAGCCGACGCCAGATCCTTGGCATTAACATATTTGTAGTCAGTGTGTTATGACGCGCGTGGGCGCCCATTTACGATCGCGCGAACTGTTGTTTTGGCGCGCCGCTGTGGCGCTGGTATACACTTCGGCGCAGCCGTATATATACGGGACCGGGCACCTATCACAGGGGGCGCTACGTGCCATGTTCGTACGAATTAGGCGGAGCAAGCGGACTTGTAGCACACGTTATATACTTCTCGTCTCATCTCCGATGCACCTACGGGCATCCTTGTTGTTGTTTATCGCGCTCCCATTCTTCGTGCTTACGCCGTCGAACCCAGCCTCCCCGTCTCTCTCCTTTCCTTCTGCTTTACAACCTCCTCGGGCTATTTTTTATAGCTTCTTCACTTTTCATATTTTTTTCAGTAACCGCCAAGAACTCGGGAAGCAGAAGAGGGCGCGCGCGGAGCAAGCGGAGCAGTCGTTAATCCACGCGAACGGCGTTCCTGCCGTGCTCATATAGGCGCGCGGCTGTCTGGCAAAAAAGAAAGAAAAAAAATGATGCCTTTTGGGGCATGATAAATTGCGCTGAGCATACGGACGATCGCGCTATACGATTACTTCCCGGCTACGCCGGGCCGGCCTCTGCAGCCGTTGCTCGCTTTGTAGCCGCGGTCAAGCAGCAGCGCTCTCGCTGCCACACAGTGCGACACTGCGACTTCACACTGTGCGACTTCCTCGTTTCTACTGGCTTTAGTGCTTCACAAGCGCATGAACTGTCTCGAGCACTGAAGCCGTTTTCTGTTTCTGGGATGCTGCTTCCGGATATGTACGTGCAGTCCGCTCCTTTTCCTTTTTTTCTCTTTCGATTATCGGGTTTCGCAACGCGGATGTATACGCATCGCGCTTCATAGAATACGCGAGGTGATCAGTCATAGTCGTTCGTCCATTAATGCACCGCATTTGCGGGTCTTTTGTTTATAAGACAGATGGATCGCGGACGGCACCAACCACAGGAATTCGAGAACGCAGGTTCGATTTCTGGCCACGGCAGCACCGGATTGCAATGAGGGTTGAATGCGACACCAGTGTAGCGTACTGAGGTTCGGGCCTAGGTGGGGGAAGAGGCAGAACTACTTTTCGAGGGGAGGGGGGTGGGTCTGGTGGAAGGTGGAGGGGATGCCCCCTCCCCTTTTTGATCTGAAGTGGGGGCCAGGGAGTAAAATGTGGTCCAGCGTCATTGTGTGCTCGGTACACCATGATAAAATTTCGGGGTGGTGAGGCATGGGCCCGGTGTGGCCCTCGCTCTGTGTACCCACTGTTCACCCCCAATTAGTTTTCAGGAGGCCTTCACCGTGGTGGTCCACTGGCTAAGGTGCTCGGCTGTTGACCCGCAGGTCGTGGGATAAAATCCCGGCTGCAGCGGCTGCATTTCCGATGGAGGCGGAAATGTTGTAGGCCCGTGTGCTCAGATTTGGGTGCACGTTAAAAAACCCCAGGTGGTCGAAATATCCGGAGCCCTCCACTACGGCGTCTCTCATAATCATATGGTGGTCTTGGGACGGTAAACCCCACATATCATCAGTATTTTTCAGAAGGCAAAAAAAAAAAGAACTGAAAAGCAAGATATCCCTTTTTGCTTATGTTTGTGCATGCATGTGTTGTATGTGTGTGCACATAAATACTCACAGTAACTGTAAAAAGACCCACGAGAGAAAAGTGGGGGTGGTGCTTCTGGCAGCGCCATGTTGTCTTTCAGATCTCTGAAGAACTCATCACACGCGGTCGGCACAAGTGTCATCGACGGCCTTTACCACAGCAATTTATGGCACAAAGAAAGTGAACGCTCCCCCTAAGGTACACACAAACGCTTTGAATATACAACGAGGAAGCCAGTGATAACAGCAGATTACAACTGCCAGTCCCAATGTATCTAATAACGTGCGCACTGCGCAGCTATCAGCACTCGCATAACACTTGCAATAGATTGATGCTTGCCTTGTTTGCGAACGAAAGCTTCGCAGAAGCATGCAGCTGCAGAAATGTTGTGTTCCTGTTCGTGTTTTTCTTTGTCGGCCATTTCAAGTCGTTACAAATGCCCCACGCACATCAACTATATAGAGATATCAACCCCCGTGGAAATGTTGGGTTGAGGCTTGAGTTGATAGGTAATTGTTTTCCACTCTCAGTGTGCGCAATGCTGTCAGTTGTAGGGAGAATTATTCTTCGCCGAAGTGCTTGCAGCTGACTCGTGTTTGCTCTGTGCAGGCCCTGCTCAAAACTTAAACGTTCATGATCCTCTTACCTCGTCAGCACCAGGATCCTCGCCATCAAGTTGCCTTCACTTTCACGTTTCCTCTGGCCGGCAGCTGTAACCGTTATAAGCACTCATGTTGATCTCAACTAATTTGCCTTTGAATAAGAATGTTCATTATGATATCTTTTTTAGCTGTTTGGTTGATAACTATTTAACGTGCCTGTTTTCATGGCTTTTAGTGGTTCCTGTTTTGGCCTCGAGGGGCACATGTCATAGGGGGCTATAAACCCAGTTTTTAGTTTGCGCTTGCTTGTCCAGGCCTCTTTCTTCGTGTATCGTTTCACAGCGCAGTTCGAATGTAATGCCTATTATTCGCCAATGTTAATAAACCGACCTATATAATCGTTCTATATGACTATGTTCTGTCTCATTGAGGCTGCTCAATGTTACAGAAGAATTGGCAGAATCAAATATTTAAGCAGTATTCACCAACGAAAGCCAGCCTTAGGCGGCCTTTGTTTGGCCTGGCTATAGCCTTTCCGAAAACTTCGTAAGACACTGACGTCTCATCTTTTATGTGGCTCTTTGCTCTTAACTTGAACTCCTTCATCTTGAGGTGCCTTGATCGGCTTCATTGGGTGTGAATGAAGCAACTGTTAGTTCGCGCCGATTTCTTCGCCCAATTTACACTGTAGCTTCGTCACCCCTTAGCACCCTGTCTAAGAAGCCATATCATTAAGGTAAATTGGATGCCAAAGTTATGGGCACAGCATGCTAGCCTGGGCTGCTGGCTAAGTGTGCTAGCCTGGCGATGCGCTTATGGTTGATGTGAAGTACGAAAAAAAAGGGAAGGAACAACAATAGAGAATGGATGCAAGTTAACCATGACCGACTGGCTGTCCTGCGATCGGGGAATGAGAAAGGGCATCATATAAAGCTGAGAGAGAGAAAGAGAGAGAGAAGAAAAAAAAAGGTCAGTGAGTGTACCGACACTCATGCAGTGGTGGCACTATACAAAAGCTAAATGAGTTCACACAGGCCCGTAGTCCTCAAAATGTGCAGAATGGCTTTGAAGACTACAAAGGAGGCAGGACATGGTTTAGCTGAACTAAGAACGTCCTGCTCTCTATATAGTCTGTCCTGCGTTGCATCTTCCTAGCGTAGCACGTCGCCAAGCCAACGTGATACAACTAACCATTTTGCTCACATTACAGTTCCGGCTACTTCAACCACCCGGAGTTGTTTGACGTGCTCATAAATCAAACCACACGGGCCTCCGGTATTTCGCCGCGACTCAGGATCGACCCAGCCACCTTCGTCTCAGCAGTCGAGTGCCGTAATCACGCAAACCACCACATAGCGAGTAAGAATTCGCCATCTGATGACGGTTGTACCCGTATTTCTCACGATTTGAACGTGGCACCTTCCTTTTCTCGTAATAAAGCCTTTGAAAACACTTTTTTAGAGCGAAATAAAACTGGGAAATTCCCTGCCTATCTTTTGCGCCTTACCACCAAAAGGCTTCATAGTTGCAGCCGATGAACAGGTCATTAACGTGTAATTAACTTCTCTTTTGCATTGTAAGCAGAGTTCTTGCTTTAGCAATTGTGCTATTTGCTTGCATTTTTTGTTTCCTATAGTATAAAACGTCTCATTCCTGCCATAGCCCCAAATTGGGCTGCGGAATAAACAGATAAAATAAAAATACTAAAATTACTATAATGCAAGCCAGTGTTCATAAAAAAATAATAAAAACTACAGCCTCCAAAAATAAAATTTGTTGTTAGCAGTAAGTCTACTGGCCAGCATACCGCTGACTCAGGGTCTGAGGAAGCTGAGACAGCGTGGTCGAAAGCCGGATTCTGACCGAAACGTTTACGTTTGCGCGGCAACTCGCACCGAAGGCGAAAAATACCGCCAACGATTCGAGTTAACCTTGGGTGGCTGCTTGAGAAGGACAAGTGATCAGTTTTAAAAAATAGAAAAGAAAATATATGAAAAGAACTCAAGACGGGTCCACCTGGAAAACAGGCTATTAGCCGCAATAGGATGCTCGCCGCAGCGTGCTCTATCTCGCCGCCATCGGCCTCTCGGGGACACCGGAAAATAGCCATGCATTAAGGATTAAGCCAGCTAATGGCGTAAGCAGCTCTTATTTATTCTGCGCATACGGCATTTTCTCCCAGATAAGTTGTCGGCCGCGTTCCGTGAAGTATGTACACGGCTGTTAAGGAACACCCGTTGCATGTATATAACGCTCAATACGTGCTTACCTGTCCGGCCCCAACGGCTTTCCATCTTCAACGAGTGAAGTTTCAGAAGGCTCCAAAGAGTTGGATTCCCGGATCCGTGGAATTTAAAATCAGAAGACAGGGAAGAAAGCCAGAAAAGACGAGTCACTCTCTTTGAGAGCAAAGACGCCGCATTTCAGCGCTTTGAGATAGATAGGGCTGTTCTTCTGATTCTCCACAGGCTATAGAGGAGAATACACTGATGTACACCGGGAATGTGATGGACACTGGGAAAGCTGGAAATTTAAGGCTTACTGAGAATGCTGAACCGGATACACTTTGATACCTATATTTCCAATATATTTTGTGAGGCACCTTTCACAGTTGTCTTGGTGATGGCGCTTCATTCCTGACCCGCAGGTCCCGGGATCAAATCTTGGCCGTGGCTGTTGAATTTTCGATGCAGGCAAGAATGCTTGAGGCCCGTGTGTTCAGTTATTGGTGCTCGTTAAAAAAAAAACTTGGTGGTTCATTTTTCCGAAGCCCTCCACTACGGCGTCTCTCATAATGATATCGTAGTTTTGCGATGTTCAACCCCAGTATTTAATATTACTATATTAGATCTTTTGTGATTCTAATTTGCGAAAAGAAGGGGATGAATCGCTGGTGAAACGGAAGACGACTTGACTCCTTTGAATCTCATGCGGAATTGTGAGCGCCTGTACTTGCGGCCAATTACAAGGGATTCAAGGAATTTTAACAATTTGTTGCGAAACAACGTCCTGGAAATTTTCACAGTTTTAAACTCACTAAGTATGGAACTCAGTGTTGTTCACAGTTATCTAAGCTGATTTATATGTGGGTTTTAACCATTCCGAAACCGCCATATGATTATGAGAGACGCCGTAGTGGAGGGCTCCGGAAATTTCGACCGCATGGGGCTCTTTAACGACCACTCGAATCTGAGCACACGGGAGTGTAGCCTTTTCGCCTCAATCGAAAATGCAGTCGCCGCAGCAGGTATTCAATCCCAAGACCTGTGTGTCAGCAGCCAAGTACCTTAGCCACTATACGCGGTGGGGCACAGTCATGGGAAATTCATTTAGTTCATTTCCTTCAGGGCCCCAACAAGACCACTTCTCCAAACGTGGTCTCCGGTGACACTTCATGTTGAGGAATATTCATGTGTTCTGAACCTGTGCTTAGTTGAGAACACATATAAAGCATATCCTCGTCAATGAGAGCCAACAAATATAACGGAAGACCGTCCTTGAACACTATGTATGTAGAACATGCATGTATGTCACCGAAGTTGCAGGAGCGGTGCAAGACCAGGTACGGGGTGAGGGAGCTAACCAACCATCTTCTAGAACAGACAAAAGACGACACTTCAGCATTACCTCTCTGTATCGCCGAAGGAAATCACTTGTCATGTGCAGAGGTACGGTATATGCTCCCTGCGATGGCATATATATATACAGAGGCACCAGTCGTGGCTTCCACCCGCACCCCTCTGCCTTCTTAAAAAAATTGTGAGACCGGCCCCCGATAGATGATGTTTCGTCAATTTCTTGAGCACACCTGCAGCAGACGTACACTTGGTTAACTCAGTATGCAAGATCTTACAAACATGAGGTTCCTGTATACCCTCATGACCTCAAAAAACATGGCAACGGGCGCGACTGCCACCGCACTCTCCCATGCGAAGGAGATCACATACTGTATACGTATGACTTCACAATTAATGACGTAACTTACGAAAACACGTCACCAAAAGTGCACAGGCGGGCGAATACACGTGTGCGCAAGAGCTCGATGAATTTCAGGAAAGATGGGTCACCCGTGGGGTCAACATTCCGCGAGAGAAAACACGCATGCAATGGCTTCGCATAGGTTGAGTTTGCGAAGGCCGGTGCCCCGCCCTTATAGGTCTTTTTAACTACATTTCCTCCCTGAATGGCCTCTGCCTTTGCTTCATTAACATCGTACACCTGGACAGCGTTATACCCCTAAACTTATCAATGAGCAGGGATTTTGATGATATCTCAGGAGAGCGCAAACAGAAGCTGACCAAATTGAAGAGGTAGATTCTGAAAGCGCTTTCGAAATAAACGACCTTACACAGATACGCGGGCATTTCGGGAACGGGGGGGGAGGTAATCAGTGTTCTATTAGTTTGTACTTAACTCTCTTCATCACAAATAATGGTATCAGAAACTCTCAAGGACGTTGCGCCTATCTAAACTCAAACAGATATGCCTTTTAGTGTCTTCTAATGACTTGACCTCTAGTGCTTGAATTTTTCACGTCGTGCAGTTACTCCCTACGAAAATTTCAATCACACGCACCATGCCTCAGTCTCACAGGAACTGCATCCTTCCTGGTTGAGAATAGAAAACCATGTGAGGCCTGGCGCTAAACCATTTTGATCAGTACATTTCTTACGGAACCCCACGATGGCCATTCCGAGTACGTAGTACAAAATATCAGTCTGGCTCCCTGCTTCTTGCTGTGGAAACAAGCCCATTGCGGGTGCCATATACAAGACATTCTGCAAACGTGAAATGTTTCTGTATCCAAGTCAACTAAGCGGGGTGGCAGAAGACGCGGGAGGTGGAGAGGTTGCAGCCTTCCAATACGGCACCGCACGATTATATCTCCTGCTATATCTTTCCGACCTCCTTTTTGTACTGCCGCAACTGCTAGGAGAGGCGAGCAACTTTTACTCCACTCTTCCCTCTTTTTCTTTAATCTCTATGGTACCTAGAGAGTGCCGTCGGTGCGTCGGAAGGACACATGGTGCGTACTTAGAGAAGCTCATTTAGGGTCGTTTCAATGAGCGCCACCACCTCGAGATTCTTTGGGCACAAAATGGCGTTCGGTCGCATGGCATGCTTGGGCTTTCGCGCGAGGCCATTCGTCTCTGGCAACTATCGGCCGGCGTCCGGGGAAGGACAGGAGAAGACCTCGCTGCCTTGCGCACGCCGATAAATCGTGCCAATTCGATGCGCTGCCCGAATTTCTCCCCTTATGTATATTTATATACGGACAGCTATAATACTTGTCTTAGAGAGTAAGAGGGCAAATGCTTCGCGAGTAGACGCCCCTAATATGGAATCGACTGCTGGTTCGTACGTTGCGGCGTGTTCCAGAAAGGGGAAAAATGGCGTTCCACACACCGGTAATGCCTCTTTCATGAAGATTGGGGGGTATATGGGGCTGGGGGGTGATCTTGAAGAAGGTACTCTCTAGCTGAGTTCTCTCCCTCGTAATTCGTTTTCTCCGGGTCGAGGATAAAGATAACAAACGAATGCGGTGGAAAATTGCCAGAGCGGGGTCCCCTTACGAGAATAAAGGTAGATATAAAGAACACGTATCCGCCACAAAAACGGGTGAGAAAAAAAAAACACGGATGTACAGGCGTGGTGTACTGGACATTAACGAGGTCGAGAGCAACCGTCACTGTTGCACTTTTTCGTTGTCGGCGCTTGACCTTTCTTCATGGGCCGGAAACGTACTATAAACACCAAACACACAGAAAGACCAGAGAGCCAACCGCGATAGGCATAGGGAACTCAAAAGTCAGCTCGTGAGTCTTGCAGGTGCGAAGGATGCTCTGGTGGTGCAAATCGGCCCGGTAAGCTTAACGAAACCAGGAACCGCGGAAAGTTTAGATCCGTTTGTTGCAGCAGGAGAGACCAGAATTGAGGAAAAAAAAAGACGTGGAAAGCGAGAAAGACGTCGCTAAAGACACGAGGCGGAGGAGGTTCCTGGGAAAGAAAGAAGGGTAGAGTGTGTGGTCCACGCATACGACCAAGGATTGCTCAGGTGCGAATGCGGTGCGGCACGAAGTGGGTGGCTGATAATGCCCTCCCGCAACTGTTCTCCTTTCGTCGTTCTCGGAATTGCGACAAGAACGCGCCGTCACACGGTTGGATTCTCCCAGGAGGGAGGTGATAGGACACCACGAAGCCGATGCTTCCAGTGTACGCAGTTCTTTTTTGACAGAGGACTTCGCTCCATTGTTCGGCGTACCACAAGGCACTCGCACGAGGTTTGTGCCATCGATGCGGTCTGAGAGGTAGCCGGTGCGCAGCTGCCTGTCGGGCGATGGCAATCGGTAAACACTTGCTGGCCGCAACTGAGACCACTAGGGTGATGGAATACTGCTCGCAGCCCTCTTTCCAAGTGACCCCCCCCCCCCCCCCGATCGTTACCCCTTCCCTTACCTCCCGGCTTGAAGGACCACTCGGCTTGAAGCCCCCAAGCCAACTTTCTGTCCCTCCATTCTCTGTCCCCGCCCCACCTGCCTCTTCCGAGGCAGCGGCGATGCGTGAAAGGAATGTTCATATCGCGCCATTCTCCTTTACATTCGTGCTTCCAAGCACGTGGAAACAGCGGTGGGTCCGTCCACAAACACACACACACACAACCAACCTCTTTCCTCGGTCACTCTCTCCACGAATGCTCTCTCTCTCCTCTCATATACAAAATGAACTGGATGCGTCAACATATCTACATAAGAGGAACGAATGAGATGGACGACACCTAGAACGCATCCGTCGGTCGCTTGTGCAAGGGCGTGACTCCGCGGGGCTACAGCTCCCCGCTGCCCGTCGGTCGCCGAAGTGTAGCCACGTCCTCCTGGAGGACAACGAGACGCGGCGCAAAAATAAGCAGACAAAGAAAAGGAGAGTGAAGAAGAAGTAACAGAGCAGTATGCCGAAGAGGCATCGCCGCCGCGTGTGCTCGCCCGCGCCCAGAACCGACGGCATCCGTTGCGAACCATCGGAAAAACCTCCTCTCTCATCAGTTGCCTCGTTCCTCCACATTCACTAGCACCGAGGCGCAGCCATACCTCCCTTCGGTTAACGCTCTCTCCCCGCAGTGTACCCCCTACCAGCAATAATAAAGCACCAGCTGGAAGAGAGAATACCAGCACCGGCCAAGTGACACCCTCTCTCAATGTGTTCCCCCCAACCTCTTCCTCATCGGATCTCCCTTCTGAATGACGTATACAACTCCCCCCGCGGAGGGAGGAGACTCGTTGCGTGAGACAAGCCCTAACACCAATCTCCCCCTCTTCTTCCTCGCGCAAGGGCGCTGCCGGCTAAAGAACTTGCCGGCCGGCCAGCGAACGCTTTCCAACCGCGCGCTTATCCTCTCCCCAGACCCCCTTGCCGGCGTGGCTAGCCGGCCGCGCTGCGAGAGCGTGCAGAGCTGGCTGCGCAGCGCCTGCGAGTAGGCAGCATTGTACGCGCTACTCACCACGCGGTTCCCCCCGACGTGTGCCTTACCCCTCCGCGCAGTGGTGGTGTACGGTCAGTCACTGTCGATGCGGCGGCGGCGGTGGCGGTCGCTCCACTTCAGCTGAGGGCCTAGGTATAAAGGCGCTCCCACACCCAGTGTGGGCCGTCAGTCAGCCGAGTGACTTGGAGGCGGATAGTGCCCGGAAGACATGTCATCCCGGCGGCGGTGGCACGACGCGCCAGCCTCCACTACCTACGCGCTGCCAAGTCGACCAGCCCCGGGCATCGTTGCCACGCATCGTCGTGCGATACGGAGCGTCCACCAGTGCTGTGCCTCGGCGGTTTGTGATTCGTCGGTGGTGCAGTGTCGTCGTCGTTGACGTGATCCCCGACGTTAGGGGTTGGATTGTGCTCCTTCGGTCACCTCGGGGATGCTCTCCGACTTACGTGGTTACCGGTGATCGACAAGAGCACGTGCTGCCATGCTCGGCGAACATCGTCATTTAGGCAGTCGGTTTCCCCGGTCCGCAATCTGTTTGCTGTAGAGCGAGCGCGGACACTTCTTCTTCGGCAGCGGAGACCCATGGATGCAGCCATGCGTTGGCGGAGGACTTGGCTGGCCACTGCGGGCCTCGCCTTCTGCCTCGGCATGACCGTTGGCCTGCTGCTCCCTTTGAGGGAGCTGGCTCGCAGCGGAAACAACAGCAGCAGCAAGGCGGAGGCCGGCTCGCAGCATGAGCGGCCAGGCAATGCGTCTTCCAGCGGCGCCCCTCGGCCGCCGACGGGGAGCGCCGCCGCAGCTTCCCGTGCGCTCAACGGATCGGACCTGTCGCTGCTGCCTCGCCGCACCGAGAAGGGCACGGTGCGAGGAATTTTCTGGGCGGGACCCGTGGAGCGACTGGTCGCCGCGGGCTCTCTGGGCAGCGAAGAGGACGTGTCTCGGTGGCGGGCCACCGCAAGGAGATCGACCGTCCGGGCCGTGTATGAAGGATGCGGCCGCATGCAGAACAGACTGATTGTGTTCGACTCCGGCGTGCTCAGCTGCGCCCGCTACCGGCAAAACAACGACCAGATTCAGGGCGAACTGTTCTCGTTCTACTTGTCCCGGGAGTTAGGCATTCGGAATCTGCCGCCCGCGCTACTGACCCGAGCCGCCGGCCGAAGCTGGGATCCCGTGAGGTCCAGCCTCGAGTTGGCTCAGTGGCGTTCGGACAGACCTGTGGTGCTGACTAAATTCGTGGATGATTTGGTGCCCACGTTCATTCCGGAAGAATTCCGGTCACCCGCTACTCGACGGCTGCATCCGCCCGACGTCGCTAACAAGACGCAGAAAGAGATACGTGATTTGGTCCAGTGGTCGGACCTGATCGTCTTCGACTACCTCACCGCAAACCTTGACCGCATCGTGAACAACATGTTCAACCTGCAGTGGAATCCGGACATGATGAACGCCCCCGCGCACAACCTGGTTCGGCAAAAGACCACAGGTCTTCTAGTGTTCCTTGACAACGAGTCCGGGCTCGTGCACGGCTACAGACTGTTGGACAAGTACGAAGTGTTCCATCGGTCCCTGCTGGACTCTCTTTGTGTCTTCAGGAAAGGCACGGCTGACGCCGTGGCCAGACTTGTCCGTGACAGGGACGTCGGCCGAAGACTGTACAGTGCTTTTAACAGCAGTGATCCCGGTATGGATAATTACTTGCCCTTCCTTCCAGAGCGCAGTGTCAAGATCCTAAACAAACGACTGGCCCAAGTGAACACGCAGATACGCAGGTGCATGGATAAGTACGGCCACGTTCTACGGTGAAATCCTTCCACGTAGAGGACAGTGGTACGTTGTTGGACGACTCGCAGGGGGTGAGTTGTTACGTGCGGCAACACATGTTTGCTCTTGTGATACGTACGCAACGTGATGCCGGAGTGAATGTTTCGCATGTTGCCCGGCAAGGTGTTGCTTGCGCTGTGCGAGCGGTCTCCAAAGAGGCGTCTCGGCCCAGACAGCGCATGGATAGTCAAGGTCTGTTCTGACTTCCTCGTTAGTATAACGTATACGCGACTAGCGTGGCGAGGCGTGGGAAATTTGGAACAGTTCTCTGTTGTAC
This sequence comes from Rhipicephalus annulatus, assembly GCA_013436015.1. Lineage (NCBI taxonomy): Eukaryota > Metazoa > Arthropoda > Arachnida > Ixodida > Ixodidae > Rhipicephalus > Rhipicephalus annulatus. The sequence goes on along the minus strand of WOVY01003758.1, from coordinate 65,614 downwards.
GTAGCTGGGGCTGTGCTGACGGCGAGCCGAATGAATTGATTGAGACTACATGACCGTCACTGCAGCTGTAGACCAAACATTTGTTTATACGTATCTACCCTAGTAAGTTGCAAACTTCGAATGTGCTCTATGGGCTGTAGCGTTGGAGAACTTGGATATGTATTTGTTAGGTAATTTATGAAGTGTTTCTTACATTTTTCGTGTGCCAGCCAGGACTAAGGGGCATCAATGGTATAGAGTTTGTTGCTGGAAAAAGACTGAGCAGTCCATAATAGTCGGGTGCTTTCACTAAGCGGAAAGCGGCTGCTAGTTCAATAGTACCTTGATGAAAGTTGGCACACACCTCTTGGTCTCCACAGTAGAGGATTCTGATAGCGTAACCGAAATATCTCAGCGAATCTTCGCAGCATATCGACCACCATCGCGGGCATCACTGTTGCACATGAGCAAGATTTTATGCTTAACGTGGCGTTCCCACAAAGTTGAATGCTATGTTGTCGCGAGTTCAAGAGATCAAATGTCAATGAAGCATGAAAATAGTGGTCTTTTGCTATTACTATGCTGAGGATTTGGTGCTGAATGCTTGCAAGTATAGGCATCTTCAGGTAATTGGTATGCCAGGTCACCATGTGATCTGTTACGAATGCGACAAAGGGCCGAAAAGGCCACGAAACTTCCAAGCTAATGTCTTTCTCGTTGCAAAACGATACTCTTGCGCATTGTTTAGGAATGAAGACGGCGCATATAGATGTTTCCAAAGGGTCAGAATCATTCGTGCTATTACGACTCCTAGTTCAAACGCACTGGACAAAGGTTTTTGCACTTAAGAAATCCTCGATTACATAATCACCTATTCCTCTTTTTTTTGCGTGCTTCTCTTATTGTTCGTTGTTTCAAAGTAATGTGCCGAAACTTACCAGAAACGGAATGTCTAATTTTTTCAGAAAGCAATGCCTTCACACGAAGACAGTGAGGGCATTAATGCAGACGCCTCACCATCAACCAGGTGTTTCGACTGAAAACGGTTATCGTCACTTAAGCAGAACGAACTGAAAAGTGATTGAAGCTCTGTCACGATACTCGTACGTTCGTATCACCGATGTATCAGCGCGCCTAGCTTCTCCGCAAATAGATAAGTCAAGCCAGCTCGCGAATGCCTAAACTGTTCTCACCCTTCGGGTCAATAGCTCAATCAGCGTGCACATCTTAAGGAAACCGTGTTACTCCTTAAGAGCTCGTGACGAGCAATGAGTGGACCATCGCCGGCACGCTCACAAGTGGCAGGCTAGGTTACCCTCAAAGAGAGATCACTATCGAAAGGCCCCGTAGAGATCCTCCCCACCTTTAGCTCGGTGCTGAAATGCCTACACGCACGCCGCGAGCTCGCCGTTAAAGGCTAACGAGCACAATCGCATGGAGCGCAAGATATGAGGGGCGATGCCAGGAGTCGTGAACCAGCGCGCACGCCCCTATTCAGTACGCACCTTTCTTCTTCGCCCCCTTACTTTATTCTGGCGCCCTTCCTTCCTTGTTTCGTGTCTCCGACGTTCCTAGTAGCGTGTTCTTTAACGCTGTAGCACCACCGAAAAAAACGCAGCGACGAGCAGCCCGAACAAGGAAGGAGACGACGGCTGAGGAGGCTGACTCCTCGGAAATCGTCCCGTCTACAAGAGAGCCAAGGAAGAACGGGGGTGTTGGCCAGCCCGCCCCTTAATGAGGATTTCATGCCGATCACCCCCTCCCCTCACCCCAGCCGTCCGCTCTTGCTTGAACGTACTCTCGTGTATGAGGGAAGCGGCACCCCTTCGGAACGAACAGCCCAAACAGGTCGCTCACGACGTTCACCCCTGGCACTTGCAACGGTCTTGTGCACGCGCGCGGTGTCGTGACCCGCGTCTCGTTATCAATTACCAGTGTTTGACCGTGGCGCGCCACTCACACCCCTCCTCGTTCCCTTCAACACAATCCACCCCGACTTCCATCGGCCGCCCTCCCCGCCAATCGGCACTCACACACGACGTTGCTACCGTTGTGCCACGTCGGTCACGACTTGGCGCTTAACACGCACGCAATCAACGCTGGATGCCGCGTGCGCTGTTCAGTCCCGTTCTGCGATGTTGCCTCGAGACTCCGGGGTGCTTCGTGTTTGAGGGGCGCTGACATGCGCGGAAGAGCCACGGGATTCGGCTAGTCATGGCTCGAAGATATCGCATGAAAAGGATTTCACGTAGGGTTTCCGGCCGAGTTGAGCATATTGCAGGTGGGTTGTAGCAGCTGGTGCAAAAATAATTTACAGATGTTCTTCGCGTTCTTTCTTTCGGTGGTTCTTTCTAAGGTCAAGACAGTTTAGAATAAATGAGTGGTGATTCTCACTTAGGTGAAAGTTATTCCGAGCAGTCATACGAATAATTGTTCGACAGAAATTTCAAATACCCCAGGGGAGTCCAGCAAGTCATATTGGTGTATTCCAAAAAATATAAAAGCTATATTGAGACTGATTATTTCGGGTTCCCACGGCTCGGATGGAGGCGTGAATACCAGACGAGTCGTTATGGCAAGACAACTACGGTTCCCCAAAACTGGGCTTACAGAGTTACTATAATGCTGACCCATGTTTCACATTGTTTTCTTTTCTATGGTATGATGTTTCCTAGGTTTGTAATTCGGAACAACAGCCCTTCTATGAGCGAGTAGGATTTACGGTTGTGAAGCACCGTCTTGCGTGGCGAATTCTTTGCACGCACATGGGCTTAGCGACAGATGCTTGAGAGGCGTGTGAAAAAGCCATTGGTTACGTCATGGGGTCATGCCCACGAATCAATGTGCCTTAAAATTTGGTTGGTGATTCATGCAAGAACCGAAAAACTTTCCATTACGAGTGCTTAGGTTCTCTGACTGATCACCTGCGGAATCTAACCGTTTTATGGAAGTGTGCTGGACACTCTTGGTCGTTGTCTTCCAGTCTGAAGTTTTTCCTTGAATGAAACATTCCACTAGCATTCGTTTTGAGTCGTGAATTTTCTTGGGGGTGTGAAAAGCTGCCTTAAACGAATACCACAAGAACTTGAGTTTTGGATTGCCTCGATACAGGAATATGTCAGTTAAAGTAAAATGGGAGCCGGCCTTGCATTGCCGTTCATATCAAAATCACAGTGACTCGAAGCGTTGTTCAGAGAAGGGCGAAACTTCGTGATAAAGGCGTGTTTCATCCAGAAAGAAGGAAAACATAACGGTTTCAAAATTATACCTCGTAGAAAAATTGTTTCCTCTAGAAATTTGTCTCTCTTTTGTGTTCGCTTGAGTGCTGGTGGTATACATTTCTTTGTGATCATTGAGAATCGAAAAGCAGGACCACTTACATAATGGTAGCAATAACGGAACAAATTTTTGTTTATTGAAAAAGAGGGCTGCCACTGATAGTACATTCATTCAAAGAAAGTTTACATTTTACGGTAACCATGTTAAGGAGCGTAAAGGGGCCTCGAACTTTCGTTAGGTTAGCTCATTGTTTCGATGCATTACGAGACCTTCAGTAAATTAATATTCTTTCTTCGCACAACAAACTAAAATGCTTGGTTTGTTGCTACTATGTGGTCGTTAGTGCCTCACATGCTATAAGAAAATATACAGGTAACTTCAAACAGACAGCGGTAAAGACAGCTTCTTTCATGTGTTCAAAATATCTAAGGCATGTCCACAAATTTGATTATAGACTAAACAACCGGGTAAACGTTCTTGCTGGAACATTTTTATTTGGTGCAGACAACACAGCGCAACATTTCTACGAAAACTCGTAAACTTAAATGTGAGCACCTGAGGGTTCTCAATAACTTAGTGAACTGAAAACGTCGCGTTGTCATTTACTCAGCATTGGAGCTCGCGCTGCCTTTATTGTCATTTGTCTGCTTGACTGTTGAGACTATTCTGACCAGGTCGCCAGTGAAAAAGTGGTTCGAGAGCCTTAACCAGAAAAAAAAGCAAGAAAAAACTGGCGAACCAAAGCGCTAAGCTGCAAATTTGTTCAGAAGCCATATTCGCAAAGGTCATGCAGTTTTGAGGATGCCGGTATACCTGCTTCGTTCGATTCCTATACCGGAAAACGAAGAACAAATCTAGGACACAGCTAAGGACTACAGAATGATGGCAGACACTGCAGACAATATCGCTGCTCGTCCGTCTTCGGGCGCTTCCAAGTGCGTTTCCATTGTAAACATGCGATACGCTGGCATCATACATATCTCACGGGTGATTGCGAGGTGCCCATTAAGGAGACGACAACCCTTCGCCGTGGCTACGTTAAGTTAGAGTGCGTCTTCCCTAACAAGCTCGCGCGGCTTCGGATGCGGAAGAGCCTCGCTCGACGGTCGTAAAAACTGCAACCGTCCGTAGTGGCCGGCTCGACGAAAGCATCCCCGGGTCGTAAACAACCGCAGTATAGCGCGATTGTCATCTTTACAGCCTCCGAAAGAGTGAAAGAGAACGCGCCTTGCGTGCGACTGTGTGGATTACCGACCGGACAGTAGCCCTAGCTCTATGCGCTTGGAAAGCGCTCTTGGGCGATGCCAACGAGCATCATTACAGTTAGCTGCCGGGTAAATTACGCCTCTGGGAAAGCAAGCTCGTTTACTGTTGCATTGAGGCGAGGATAAGTACTCCAGATGGGATGTAGAAAGAAAGGACTGATGTGGAGACGGCAGTCTTGAAAAGTTTCACTCCTACTCGCAGTAACGCCATCAAGTAGACAACACCTTTTGGAGTGCAGCTAATTGATCATCTTCAATGAAAACGTTGGTTTGACGGCTTGCAAACACAATAAACCCTGAAGAAGTAGTTATAGCTCCTTGACGTTATACTGCGATGCAGTGGTGCTGCGATCCAGGCGCAGAAATGAAGCATCGTTTTTTATTTTCATAGCCAGCGGCAAAAATGGTGAAATTAGAAGCAAGAATTTTGAAAGAAGGCTTACAACCACCTAATCATTCAGTTTAGTTTTTGAGGGTTCACTTCCATGTGCTCTTTTAAAAGCGACCGTAGCGACATCTTTGCGTTACCATTCGTAACTTGGCTTCCATTTAATTAGTTGCTGATACTTAACGACACACCGGCATGTGGTTTGTGTCTGTCACACCCAACGCCCCGTTTTATAACAGGCGGCCTTTTTTTTTCTTGCTTTTCAGTTCAATCACCTGGCAGGCGTGCTCCGAACTCGACAGGAATTGAGACGTTTTTGGGGAGTGGTAGAATTAATGGGCCTCGGTCGCTCTTGGCAAGAAACCCACAGGAACACCGCGAAAGCCCCGTCCATAGCAATTCGAATGCCACTCCGAATATTTGTTGCTCATTTTGACTCTCTTTGTTTGGCGCCGAAGAAACTTTTCTTCTTTCCGAAGGTCCGTCCGTTGTCTTTTTTGTTCCCCCTAGAAAGCTTTTGCTTCGCTTCTTTTCTCGTTGCATCTTTTGCGCATTCCTCGTCTCCGCACCACCCGCTCCCGCTCGGCCCGCCCGGAGTGGCCGAAACAAACAAAAAGAGCACGTCATGACCCCACGTAGAGCCGGGCTCATTTAGTACGTTCCCGGCGAGGCCTTCACCTCACCTCGACCAGCCCCTTACCTTCCTACTCCCGCCATTTCATTTGTTCAAACGCTTCTCTTTGATCGCTTTCGAAGAGCATGCCTGCAGCAAGCGTACCTTTGGAGGGCGCTAATCGTTTCGGTGTCGGCCCGACGGGCTCCCCCCCCACCTCTCCTTCGCAACTTGCCTGTTTCGTTCTTCGCACAGCCTTGGCTGCTGTAGCACTTCGTTACTTTCGCGTCTCGTCTCTCCTTTGCGCGTGTTCCTGCTCTCCTTCTTCATCCGCGGTGCACCTTGTTCACTCGCATACCGTTGAGTCGCTCGGGGCGACTCTGAATGCGGACAGATGCCCGTTCGTTCTTCACGCGTGCGAGTGCGACTCCTAGTACTCCCAATTCGATGACGCGAAAGAGTTACTCTGTTCCCAAGTGGGTCTCCGGCTCCAGCAAGTTGGTTCGTGGGTAACTGGGCAGAACGCGGAGTATGAATGGATAATGAAGATACGGGACAGCGCTGTATTTTTTATGCAGCTGTCGTTATGCGCTGTACGTTTACCCCAGCTGCAACGTTGTCCAGGAAAACGATATTAAATTGTTTCAAGTTTGCGTTCGCTCGGGGAGTTTTGTATTGAGCCACACAACATTAGGAAGTTGATGTAATGCTTTCAAGTACGAGGCGACCTCACGAAAAAGAATCAGAAATACTGGCTCAATTGGCGGGGTTCAAACTCGGAAGTTGGGCAAATTTTACCGCCGTACTAGCATTGCCAAATAAGGGCTAACAGCTAAACCGATGCAAGCAGGCATAAAGGAAACATGACTGATGACAGGTCTAGTGATGCGGAATACAAATATAAGAACTGATTGTAGTGTGACCTCTTATACAGAAAACAAACTATTGTAACTATGTGTGATGCTTGACCAGCTTCTCGGCATTATAACATATGAGAACAGGCGTGGTGGTTATCTAAGTACGCGTCATCAATATTCATAAGGTCGTCGCCCTTACTCGTGCGTACCTACTGTACTGCCCCGAACCTCTATCTTGCAGTGGAGTAGAGTTACAAACGCGATCTTATCGTTGAGATAATCGATGATTGCCAATTCGAACGGTTGCAGTGAATACGATAAAACTTTTAGATTACGCGGATGCACTGCGCCAATTATGATGAAGTGCGACAAAACAGAAAAAGAAAGGGCTGGGGAACTTCAAATGTCTTTTTTTATACTTGCGGGCACAAGAACTAAAAAAAAAACATGGCCAAGCTTCAATTACTCGTTCGTACCCCAATGGGCAAGCATACGCTGCCGTACTACTTTTGTTGTAATACTGGAATTTTTTTAAGGAAAAAATAAGAATAGGCCCATAGCTGAAATATTGATTGCTACTATTACTGAGATTGCGTATGCAGTACAAAGTAGAATATACTCATCAATCTTGGAAGCAATGTACAAGTGTAAAAAGACGGTGCAAAAAAAAACCTGTACCTTTGAAGTTGCGGGAATACTGTTCTGAAGTTGAAAAAAAGAAGAGCTTAATGGTATGGTCATTTTTTAAGAAATATTGTCCAGGTGATTTGTCAAGATGGCATTTATTTTCTGTACCAATTGACATTGAAAGCCACGATGCTCATTAGCTATGAAAAATTGGATCGAGAACCACTGTTTAGTGTCTCATTATAGGAAGCTTTGTCCAGTGCATCTTATGCAGCAATAGCAAATCGACTTCTCACAATGGCTCTTCAGAAGAAAATACAAAGCTCATATTCATTTCATTACCCAAGTTTCGCAAGGCATCAGTATTCCTTTGGGAGTCACTGAATGAAAACTGAGGGATGACTCCTTCAGGACCTCATTAAGGTTTAGTATCTACCTACCTATACTGATTTAAGGAGCAAGTGTAGTTGAGGGATTGCGGCTGGGATTTGTAGCTTTGATCAATGGTTGCGAGCATTCAGTTCCAGACTCGACTTTTTTGTACTGAATAATTGAAATTATGACGACGGAAAATCATGCCCCGTGGATGTTGTCCTTCCCGTATTTCTTTCGTCTTTGGTGGAACATTTGTGACTTGGTTATCTGCCATGACACCTGAGTGGTGATCGTCAAGTGTGCGCAGTTTCTCTGCTGACCTGGACGTTGTCAATCGGGCGCAATTTCTCTGCTGACCTTGACGTTGTCAAGTGTGCGCAGTTTCTCTACAGACCTCGAGGTGAAGGGTTCGATACGGGCTGGGACTGTCATATGTCTATCAAAAGATGAAAAAAGGTCCCTGTCTACCTTGATGCGCTAAAACAAATTTCATGGGTGGTCGAAATTCATTGGGAATCCCTGACATCGGCATACTTCATTATCATGTGAGTTTAGCATGACAAACCGCCGAAGTTAACATTTAAAGAAGCTACTTTTATTAATGGTTGGCAGCAAAAGCCTACTTCGAGCCTTGCAGCAGAAACTGTAAGCACTTCAATGTACTAAATGTGGGATTGTAAATGGTCTTTTACACACATTCTTTTGGAACCTTGAGCTGTATGTCAGTCGTAACAGGATGTTATTAGAGTAGAGCAGCTCCAGTTGATAGCCAGTGTGTCTGTTGCTTATATAGGAACGAGAGAATGTTTACAAAAAAAGCTTTATGTGTATTAGGTGATATCAAATTGCATCTTATAGTAGTCTAACAAACAATTACAAGCCTTTGGTCTGCACTCTGCTGATTCGCCGATTGATTCACGCGTACAAAAGTAAGATTTGACTGTGGTAATGTAAACGTGCAGTTCCTTACAGAACTGTCGAAGTAATATATCGTCATAACGTTATAAGTGCACACCTAGAATCATGTTATGTGGTCCGAGAGTAGCACTCAATGCTTCTGCATGCAATTAGGATGAAGTGCTTTTGGTGGTTCCCGCAGGCTTGAAATTAAGCGATATGCGTAGTAAAACGATTGTATTGTTCGTTCAGAATGCTACTGTGGAGACCTCTATTAGAAGTTACCGGAATGCGTTGTTGTTGGCAGAGAAGCGTTGGCTGAAAGGAACCCATATACGTATTTTCCTGTTGCCGCGAATACGTTCATGCAAAGGCTGACACCACGCAAGAAAAAAAAATGTGCTAGTCCCTGTACATAACATTACGTCACGTGGTATTTCAGTCCTTGCACGAACAATTGTTCCTCTTTACGTACATGTTGGGCATCGCGAGTGTGCTTGGCCGAAATGGGCGCATCCGCTTGAGATGACTGTACGTCAGTGAAACAACCCATTGTTCTGAAGGGTATGTATTTGTCCTGTATAATTTATACCGCGAACTATTGTAAAAAAACAAGGAAGATTTTTTCTTTTCTTAAATTATATGTAAATATGATCAACAAAATAAAATCAACATTTTTTACATGACAAACTGCTCATTGAAATCTTCATTCCCTTTTGTCGGTTTGCAACGTGCCCACTCGAGGAGTTTTAGTTGGCGTCGTGGACAATCAGGCAACTTGATTTCATTAAGCTGATTGATCATTGAGTGATCAGCACAGAAAAGACAAAGAGAAAGCTAAAACCGCTACACCTGAAGCCGTATATTACCCAAAAATATTACTGAAGCGAGACGCCCACACCTCGAGCACAAGATGACGAAGAGGAGTAAAAAAAGATTCACAGAAAATTCAAGAGAGAAATGCAAAACAACTATAGAAAAACGCCACCCCTTTCACTCACTCCCTGGTCGAGAGTATACGAAGAAGAGTGTGTATGTTTGAATGCATTCAAAAGCGATCACATTGATAGAAACGAACGAATATGATGTTAAGTGAGAATTTGTCTTTAGTATAGCATTTCGTACTTTCGAAAAGTAAGGAAATCACGATGATGGGGATACGAGTCTTCAAACGAATTGCGACTGTGTTTTGTGACTGAGCCCGTTGGTTGCGAATACAAGACACGTTGAATATAGTAAAGCTTTCCAGAACTAAACGTGGACAATTGTACTTGACGTGTTTAGCTATTACAGGAAACATAACTGCATGCACGCCTATTGCACGCCTCAAGAGAGGCGAGCTCAAGTTTCAAGTTTCAGTTGTGTCGACCAAGCAAGTCGCCTTCACAAAAACGTTTGGTCATCACTGATTATATACAAAGAGAACACCAACGTTAGAAACTGTCTGAAACACTTGCATAAAAGAAGTTACTAATCAGAATTAAAATTGCTTCACAAACGTATCTTAAACGGAAAGCGCAGATCTACAACAAATACAACAACATCCAATTATGTTGGCGTTGTTCTGTTCAATAAGCGAGATGAAGATATATCAGTGTTTACGAAATAGTGCACAAACAAAATCAAAACACCGTCATTGCAACAATGACTAAGTGAACTACTGAGTTGTTGCATGAAATGGTTGCTGAAATTATTCTTTGACGAATGCCCCACAGTTCTCAATTTATCGGAACGTGGAGCAGAATTTAAAATGGATTCCCACAAACGTGGGTGTGAAGTTTCTCTAGTTTATGTGGCCCTTGCGGATGCATTAATAGAGATCAAAACATTGTTGCCAGGTTCAGAAAATTTCGCAGTAGTATAGTGTTTGCATAAGTTTGGTCGAAAGCATCAGGTGTACGCCTAATGTTGTAAAGTAGTTTGTAAGCGTCAGACAACGCAAAAGAGCCCGAGTTTTTGCATGATATTGAAATTTGGTCATAGCATAAATATTACCACGAAACAATATACGTCATAACATTTGGTAGTGCAGGTTCTATTGATTGCAGCAATTAGTGCATCTGAATGTACTGTCGGCCCGCTGTACGTTTACCGTTAGTGTACTTTGCTATTTATCTAAAAAAAAAAAACTAGCCTTTTCGAGGCAGAAAAAGACAGTACGCATGATGGAAGGCTTTGCCCGATGATTGAAATGGTTTCTTCTATTTAGTTTCTCGGCAATTTTGCTTCCCTGACGTGCCGTCTTTCAATCCCGGGGGCATATTCAATCGGCGCGATTCAACGCGAAGGCGATCGTTACGACATTCGGCGTAATAACTTCCCGCTTGTTACGACAGAGGCACATCCCGGAAATGAGACAGCCGTTTCCTGGACGAACGAACTGTCGCTTTGTAATTATTATTTTGCGAATACCTCTTCAATGATTAATAGCGGCCCAAGCGCAAAACACAAGTAGGGCATAAAAAACAAAAAAAAACACTCGTGAGCCAATTCATCTTAATGAGCTCGTTCGGTGCCTGTGTTATGATTTTGGGTGGCGTAATTGTCTTGCAACTGAGCTTTGTTTTCGTACTCTTTTCCTATCATTGTTCGAGTAGCAGACTGAAGTGTGTTTTCTGGCAGTAGGAAGCACACCAAGTGGACTGCATCAAGGGAACAATCAATGCGAGAAGATGACCATGAACTGAACGCAAAACGGAAAATCGGCCGCCAATCCTGTATGCTCCGCTCAACATCACGGGCAAAAGACGGCACCACAGAATGAAGGCAGCTTCGGGCCAGTCGTTACTGAGCAGCCTTTGGGATAGACGGTCGTGCGACGTTAGATCACGCAAACCGGGAGATTAGATGTATTATATGCTATTACGAGCTTTGCTGGAAACGCTGCTAACTGGGGTATAACCGGCTGAACTGGGACAGCCCGGGCGTAACGCTTCGGTGGACACAGTGATAGACCTTGAGCTAGATGGCAGTACAGACACATCAGCCGATATGCAGGGCAGGTTCGTGGAAAAAAGAGTGCTTGGTCGTACCACGATGTTGTTGGCCTATATGGATGCGAACTTGTTTAGGAAGCAAGGCTGTCATTTTGGGAGCACATCGCTTCTCCGACAATCTTCAGCTAGTACCTGCTGCCAAATTTTGGAGGCATACTAAAGCCAGCCGGCTTTTTAAAAACTAAAAAAAAAATGAGATGCACCGCCATAACACGAAAAGCTATAGATATGCAGTTGCGGCTACAGTTTCCAAACATGCGCTCAATAGGATGGGCATGATGCACACCGTAGCGTTTATAACGTCAAAGTGTGGCTAAAATGTAACCACCAATGGAGTCAACGGAATTCATTATCTCTCAGGGTAAAATCTCAAAAACCCAATGGTGAAATGCAGCACTGGATAACATCATTCACTCAGAAATAGAGTGAGCAGAGTAATTTCAATTACTGGCAGATTACTGTACAAGACTCCCACTCAGGACCTGACGGAGGGACTGTGCATTCCAGGATCTTCGCCAGTTTGATAAATCACCAGTAGAGTTGCTTGTCCAGAGGCCAGACAATGCGGTGTGAACTAAGAGATTACATACGAGTTTTCGAATTGGACTATATTTTTGGCCACTGCATAAAAGAACTACACAGAAAGGGTACACGAGCTACTTTGCTAGAACGTGTGTTTTCACGCTTCTTGCAGACTGCCTATTATGAGAGTCTCTCTAAGGCAACCTAGAAAGGCTGGAGGGCTGTTTATCCACAGCTTTCTAAATCACCGCGTATATACCCATATGATCTGACGTTTATACAGCTAAGCATACTGGGTTCCAGGACTTGTCAACACTTCGGTTACTGCAACTGCAGCGTTGTATTTGCCATACTCATGTCGCCACAGAAATCGCTGTGGTTTTCTACATACTCGGGCAGCTGAAAGAGCTGCAGTTTTCTGGTCCGGTATATATAGAAGCCTAAACAACGAGGTTCAATATTTTGTTCATGTTGAAGTGCATGTGACATTACCAAGGAAACCTTGTCTCATGAACCAGGCATCAAGAAAATACCTGCTTTCTTTCCTCGTTTACGTATATTTATACACACAAAAATGTCACTCTGAGATGGCTTGCACAACCTTGAACACCAATCTCATACTGTAACAGTATATGTAGGTAGATCGCAAATATTCCACTGAAACTGTTCCTTTCGTAAGCCCTGTAGTGTTGTGAGCCAGGGACAACTGTCGCCAGGGATGTGCTGCCTTGCTCATGGAAACTGTAAAATTCAGACCGAGCCCCATTTTTCACACAATCAGAAAGATAACGTTCAGTCGTAACGAAAACTTCACTGGTAGGGCCAGCATAAATTTTCGTAAGCGAGGCTTTGATGAACATCAATTAACAGTGGTGTCGCTTGTTGTATACTGTGTAACTTCTCGTATGAAGTCAGCCGGTATATTTTCATGGAGCAGAACGCAGTGAGGTCACCAGTCTATAAAGTACTACGTTAAATTGTTCGTTGCGGCACAGGCACATCAGAGAAATGAGAAGAAGCATGTTTTAATGTTATCCCAGGGTATGTTAGCTTGATTTATCGCCTTACTTGCTACTTCAAGTGTCGCGTGATGGCGATGATAGAATGATCCACCCTCCCCCCCCCCCCTATACAAATAACACATACAGTCACAGAAAAACATATATGCACAGAAGAATCATTCACGAAGTTTTGTGAAAGCGAGCAGCCCTCAAACTCTCTCATAATTATATGGTAGTTTTGGGACGTTAAATGCCACATATCAATCAATCAATCAATCAATCAATCAATCAATCAATCAATCAATCAATCAATCATAAAGGCCAACAGCGCCCACTTTCGTATTGCGCGTTGCGCACGCGCTACCTTGCAAATAATTCGTCGAGACGTTGTTGCTGCTCCAAGCTGACGTCGCGTTGCAAACGAAGTGCTGCCTTCAGAATCTATCCTTCCTATCGTTCTGAACCGTTATGAAGACGGACAGACGGGACATGTTTTCGAGCGTTACGTGTGGGGAATGCTGGAGAGTGTGACTTTTCAATTTTGTGCTCGAAGCATGTTCTGTACTAAAAGCGACACACTGACACGCGCACGCAATCTACCATCGCATCGATCTACCTGGACTTACTATTTCTCTTTACGGTGCCCCAAGTATAAGACAATGTAAGTGTAAGGCCTCCGTATTTCTTCGTGCGCGCTAAAGAAAAATGTGTAATAACAGCAAACTGAACGGATGAGTTATGCTTCACTTGGCCATATGCACATGAGTATCACAACATCCACTGCTCGCTTCGGGCGGCAGAAACGTACGGGTATTTAGTGAGCGAAACAGTCAGAATAATCAGACACACAAACGGCTGCCAGTGAAAGAGTTTCACGAACATAGAACATAATCGACGAGTCGGGAACAGGTCGTGGCCCATTTATAGCTCATCCATTTCTGTGATATCGGTGACGTTGTCAAGAGCAGCTTCCGTACTTTTCGGTAAAACGAAAAAGAAATCATAAGCAGCAAACAGCCCATTAGATGAACGGAGTCCAGGTAATGAGCTGTGAAGTGACGTTTAAGTAAACCAAAAAGAAAAAAGAAACGTCCACTTAGTGGCAAGTACACATGCACATAACAGTTGAATTAACGTGAAGAGCATGGATACTGTCAAAACGGCATGCTAAAACAACAAGAAATTCAGCCAGCTTCGCTTGGCGAATATTCATGAAACAGTAAAGCTGGCGGCTTCCAAAGACGCCTTCGTTTCGCTAAATATTTTAGCTGGTTGTGCGAAGTGGGATTTGCAGGAAGTGGGATTTGAGTGAAATAGGATTTGAAGGAAGGCCCCGCCGAAGGTGGTGGCTAGGTACTCGGAATTAGGTGGGGTTGAGTGGAGTAGAATTAAGTTGGAATGAAGTGAATGGGAGGAGTTGGGAAAGTAGTAGTAGGCTTAGTGGTGAGTCGTGAGAGTAATGAGTAGTCGAAGTGGTAGGAGCAGCGATGGCACATCTATCTTGCGGGATTCATCGACTTTCTGTGGAAGGTACGTAGTAACTGATATGAAAGCCCCCGAACATGAAAGCCTTCACTAAGAACAGTTTCACTTCAGAAGCAAGAAAAACATCCCCTGTTTTAAAAACAACGATAGCAACGTCGCAAACGTGTCGAGTTTTAAGTTTATGTATTTCTGTATTTGCCGACGTGTTCGGACACCCAGAAGCATGCTTTTTGTTTGCTGCCTGATTTAAAATGGTGACAAAAAATGGCATAAAAGTGCGGAATACTTTGCATAATAAGATTTGGCACCAGCAACAACATGTGTATATTTCAGCACCAGAAGTCCATGCCCAGCGTAGCTATATGCGACTTCGAGCCCAATGGAGCACGAAAGCCGACCGCTTCTATTTGACAGGTCAAAGCTGCAGCTGCGTCGAAAAGAATATGCTTTCTGGTGTGAAGTCATCCAGAGTGCAACGTGAACACCTCGCATGTTCTCTTACAGAAAGTTTCCTTTAACTTGAAAGGAGTGGACGAGCATGGCCCGCGCGTATGCCAACTGCTTTGCCCTAATCCAGACAACGATGATGTATGCCTCATGAAACTCGTCTGTGGCGCACACCTCCATGAGATCAGTCCTGCTTTCCGAAGACACACTTTTGCAGAAATGAATTGTTATGTTGAAGTGCTATATTCGATGCGCGCTATCACAACTGTTTGACACAAATTTATATTAAACACACACACACACACACACACACACACACACACACACACACACACACACACACACACACACACACACACACACACACACACACACACACACACACACACACACACACACACACTTTAATGAACGCCTCAATCATCCTCATAAAAATAATGAAAGCATGCACACAAATAAGATAGTCTCATTTTCATATCTATTGCTCTAGAAGTAGTCGGTGTTGACCCAGTGCGCGCTGCACTATTTCCTCGGCGACGTGAGTGTCTTGCCGAATCGCAACTTCACGATCCATTCTTTTTTTGCTCGCTTCGTCTCTTGGCAAAGCGTGGAGGCAGACTCTTGTTGACGGTCTCTTCACAATGCGGCATGCAGCACGTACGATTGCTTTTGAAGCTTTTAAGTTTGGTCATTTCATGCCAACTGCCGCAATTGGGAGTGGGGGGCGGGGGGCGATAATAACGACTCGAAGAAGAAAAAACCAAACGCGCCCTTGGAGCGCCGCTCACCCGCCGCTCACCCGCCGCTACTCCGATACTCTTTGAAAACATTACGCTGGTGGCCGCAGGGCAACGTGACAGTCTACGGAACTTGCGAATGAGCAGGTTGGAAATGCTGAACAGAATATGTTCTATAATGGTATTGTAGTGCCAAACGTTTAACAGAACATGCTTTCACCAAATCAATAATTTAGAGTTATGGCAGCTTTGGCTTGTCCTGTTTCTCTTCTGTGAGAACGGACGTGTTTCTACTGAACCACCAAACGCATTTTTATAATGTCTTGTTCCACGTTAACTTTAGACTGAATTTGTACTCAGCTACAAAGTAAAATAATATTTTGTGATCTTTGAAAGATGACTGAGGCGTGAATAACGAAAACGTGTTGTTGAGCGAGCTGTTCAACGCCTGACGACATCTTCACTCTAGCGCTCTCAAGTGTACGTCTTCTGTAGCACGAAAATGAAACTGCAGCCAAAATAGGCAGCTTTACTGCTACTGCTTTGTAGTGTTTAACCACAGATCAGTTGCGTGATACCAATGTTGTTAGCTGACACAACATCACTTCGAAGCAGGTTCTTAGCCAGGATTTTTTCTTAGGGGGGGGGGGGAGGGGAGGGATTTGTTTAAAGTCTTGAAAAACACCTATTTTTATTATTTTCCCGTGGTTAAACACCCCTTCTATCCAGACTTTGGAGGGGGGGGGGAAGCCATAGCGTCCTCTTCGCCTCGGCTACGGGCCTGCTCCAGAGCGTTAGAAATTAGCTAAGCGGGATATATCGTAAATACACGTATGATACGCCCTGCATATCAATTATCATACATAAGCAATAGGCATACAAAAAGTAAGAGTTAATACCTTGCGCGACGCATGTACACTTGACAGCCGTACCAGCCGTGTAGCATTCTTCTTCAAGGATGAGATGGTTCAAATACTTTTAATCTTTGCAAAAGTGAAAAATTATAAATTAAAATAACTGTGGAAACTGAATCAGTGAGATTAACGCCTGTATAACCCCTATGGGAGTCAACCGGCGATCGTTGTATGTCATGTAAAGTATTCCTACTCGCATCGCGACATACAAGCAGCTTTTAATTTAATGACTGAGACGCGTCTACGGCTGATATTTCATTGCGTCTTGTACCACATATGACAGCCAGAGGGGTAATTTGGGGAGTTCAATTTTTCCTGCTCCCACCGAAATTTCTACATTTTCTCGAATGCATATACGCGCACATACATACGTGCACACATACGAACACAAGCACGGAAAGACATATCAAGAAGTCCTACCCCCAAGAAAGGAACTTATGGCTGTACCTATGCTGCACAGTCTTGGCATTGAGCAAGAGAGAAAAAACAACAACATTAAGTTCGATAGTTGCTGATGCTCTAATTTGTTCTCAGCTATCTGCGTGTGTACGATGCTACCTATCAGTGTGTTCTTCAAGTTCTGTTCCCCCTTAAACAGGTGAAACTTTAGGCTACTACAATAATTCCTCAGTGGCTCTGTGCGCCACTGAAGCCACCAAGCAAGCCGATGACCACTGGTTCTGACTGAGCCTTTCTTATCGCCCACCCATCGCAACAGCTGTTTTGAAGCCATAGTTTTTCTACCAGGACTTTCACCCCTAGTTAAGGCATACTGCGAACAGCCTGGTCGCTGCTGTGGTTATGGTGTAAACACACGAGAGACATACGCGCACTGGAGTCGGTAATAACTAATTGCTCAGAACAGACATAACGCTATCTCTTGCGAGCAGTTGGTCAACGCGTTAAACTACCAGCACGCTGCCCAATAACTGGCGTGGGACAAGGCCTTTCGAAGCTGTACGCACAGGGTGTCAGGCGAGGTACAAGTCCGCGCCGTATCTATGCACATCATCAGACCGCCCTCCGTCAGGCAGTGCTGCTGCATGGCTCCGCTCGCCCTCAAGTGGACAGTTTTAGATCTTCGAAGTGTATGCGTGCCCTATTTGTTACGGTGACACCGAGCAGCAAGCGAAAGGCGGATTGTGAAACAACGTGTTCCTCTTATCAGGGGCGCGTTGCCCTCGTCCTGCCCTTCTTGGGATGCGAACAACTCTTCGTTGGAACACTTTCGGTGCCGTAGGCGATGCAGCGTCTCCATGTGCGAGCGCGAGTCACTAGTATATTCTAATTCGTTCATTTGAGTCACGGACAACGTGGCATCGCCAAGAACGAAAAGAATTAAGGCGGTGTGGGAAGGAAAGTGTGTATTCTGGGTACCACACGGGCGCGCACGGGTCTTGCAGCAGGAATGGTGGGATCCATGAGTTGGCCTTCCTGCATGTTTAATGGCCGCCACCCCGTTGATGCATAGCTCGCGTCGGAGAGCGTCGGCGCGTCTCTACTTTTCGCGACTGGTTATCAATAAACTGGCTCCAAATCTTCGCCGATTCGACGTACCGGCACAACTATAGACTCTTGCCGCGTATAGAATGTGGGGTCCCGCGCAGCAGATGCTATCCATTTCAGCGCGAGTGGTCCCGAAGCGAGCACGTACCAGAGGGTCCGGGTGGCCATCCCTTCGGAGGATCCGTCGAGCGAGGCCTGCAGAGCACTCGGTGTGCACGCAGATAGGACGGCGCCGCGCATATTCGAATCGATCGCTTGTTGTGCGACCGGCCTAAGAAACGGGGTCGTCTAGTACGTGACTGTTGCTGTAGCGATCGTGTTCCTGTTCCAGATTATGGAGGTTTTAAGGAATGTGTTATCACGCAAGGTCCGTTAGCATCCTGAGGGGACGAGGAACGCTGGGCGGCGTAATGTAACACCAGCGCCTCCTTATCACTGTGACGAAGGGCAGTGACTTGAAAATCGGGGTCAATGTGGCTGCTTGTGCTGTACGCAGTAACTCAATGACGAGACGGACCCAGTGACTGCAGTTGATAAGAAGCTTTAGGTTCCGCAGGTAGATAGGGCTGAGCATCTAGCATCGGTGCAAATATGCGTATTGCATCAATGAACATAGAAAGGCAGGGTTGCTAATATGCACTCATTCAGGCGTCACTTGATGATACGTCGCTTTATAGTTACACAAGGTCCGGTTGTGGCCAATGAGCATCAAGACGTATTGTATTCTGTGAGGCAACTATTCCAGCAATGAAAAAGCGGTACGTGAAACGTGGGCCATGGCTGTGCAGGGGCATGAAAGGTAACAATGAGCTGCCCACATGGTGTGGGGGTTCATTATGCACTTGATGCCAACCCCTGCCTGCGTTAGCATCAAGAATCTGTGTATAGTACATGTAAGTTATTTTGATCTGCCTCTGACACGTCATAACTGCAAAACCTTCTCCTTCGTCTACATTTGCTAGCAGCATTTCTTTTGTGTACTTTGAAAAATTGTACCGTACATTGAAGACAAATGATGATGCTTTATAAATGGGCAGTGCATAGGGAAGTAAGCGGCCGCCGTCGCTAAGATTTTTGTGTACATTCAACGGCGTATTCGCGGCGAACATGATTGATGCGAGAATGTTCAACGAACTGAAAGCGAAAAACTTTTGGAGGGTACGCGTTTAAAAATTATTTGCTTTGCATCCCCAAGTTAAAAACAATGCCGATTCTATATTTAAAGCACGTGCTCAACTATTTTACATGAACTCGGCAGCGTATTCACGTTGTCCGCCGATGTGCACACGAAAAATAAGCGTTACTGAGGCAAAAAAACTTACTGGCATCGCAACAGCTGTACAACTATTTTACCCCTAGTCTATGGCTACAAACTTTGCAGAGCAAGGCGATGTACCACACGTGCAAAAAAAGATGTTTTTTTTTGGGGAGGGGGGGGGGGGTTGGAGGAGGTGAGGGGCATAGATAAGAAGGGTGCCTGAAGTTGTAACGGCACCTCGTTCAAAAATCTGCTAACAGGTATACAAAGTGATCAGCTCTTCTATTTCACTCAGTCACGATTGCAGTCGATAACATCACAAAAAAACAACAGAAAACGCAGACAAAACTCGACAGAAACAAAAAAAAGAAACAGTTGGAAAGTGTTGGTACAAACATTGTTGGAACACAGCCGGCACGCGTTGGCTCTGGTTAGTTTATTACGCGAATTCACATCACATTTGCAGCTTCGTGCTTCAGGGTAAGAGTGCTTTAAAATTGTAGCATAAAGAGTTCACATTTCCCCTCCAAGCCGCGAAATATGACCGACCAAGCAGTCAGTAGAGAAGATCAAACAGCGGTGCAGCCCTGGTGTCAGTCGCTGGGTTAATCCCAACGATTTCTGAAAGCCTTTCTCAGTTATTGTCCACGTCTTTTCTGAATCCTAATTGAAGAATAGAAATAAAAACTTTAGCGCTCACCTTTCAATCTCACATCCAATATTAATAGAAATTAAGAGACAATGACGCCATGTAAAAAATGAGGACGCTATTAGTCGTAATTTTCTTGTAAATTGGAACTAATGACATCCCTATATTTTGATTGGCATCATTTTTTCCTATAGTTCTCTCTTATAATGTAGCCAACGAATACAGCGCCTTCTGTTAAAACAACTGCATATTTAGGGCGAACCTGGGTCCGTTAACTCAAGCTACACAACTTCTTGCTAAGATGTCCTACGCTCACTCGTCCGAACTTCGTCGACGTCCCCCTTCACCCCTTTCGTCTCGTGCCGGTCATTCCACAAGCCGCCAGTCTTCTTCAGCACGTGGTGACAAGTGCACTTCACCGTTGCAGTGCGCGCTCTGCTTGCCTCCTGTGTGGCGGAAAATACAAATGCAAGGACCGTCCTGTAAGTACAGAAGGTGCCAGACAACTTGTGACAGGCATTAGTCCCTTGCCTGAAACGCATTGTCTCGATGCGTATGAAGGATCAACTGTTCCGGAGAGTAGGGCACATGTATATAGCACATGTAGGAGCTCAGTATCTTTCGTTGTACGGTTTCACTCGTACTACATGTACTACTTCTGGGTGATTCTGACGTCGTTTTGAGCACACTTGACCTTCGGAGATTACTTCATAATTCAAGGTGCTAAGCCGGCGAAGTACATTGTAAGGGGCCGAAATAGCGGTGCATCAACTTTTCAGATAGGCCAGGAGCACGTACACATCGTCGAGGCACACGAAACATGTCTTGCCATGATTTACCTACCGTAAAGGATGTGCAAAAAGTTTCAAGACGCTGTCACACATACGTCACCTCATGACTCGCGGCGGGTTGTGAAGAGGAAGCAAGCACGAGCACCTGCAGTTAGAGCTAAGAAATACAACGTTGCCGAAAAACTTTTACGCCTAGACATTCACTCTCTGGAAGACTGTAGCAAGGACTCAACGCTGATGGGAGTGGACCACCTTGTCCAGGGTAACTATGCAACACTAAAGTGATTTCCGTATCTTTCAGGAAAGCTGCGGGCCCTCAAGACTTGAACTTATTTGACTTACTGTCCAGGAAACCTGTCTCGCACAACTTGTGTTTCAGATACCTTGTATTGATACACGACACAGCTAAAAACATTGATTTACTGCTAATTGTAACTAACACATCCAAAATTACCCCAAGTGTGACGTCTACACCCTACAGACTTAAAGAAAAACAGATCCAAGCCACTAATGAACTACCTCTGCTGTTCAGTCTCGACAACTTTTTTCTGTGGCGTAATGCCATGCCGTCACTTTGTTTTATACACCATATTAAAAACAACACCCTCACGTGTATTGCAGAAATTCTTTTGGCGATGATCATTGTGCGATTTGGATTGTTTTTCCTATGGACAGAGTTTAGCAGATATACATATATATATATAGCCAGGACAACTATTTAGAATAGAGCCCCCAAAGTTAGGGAATGTCATGCGCGTATCGAGAAGGAATTATGAGTATCTATAGTAGAAAACGAGTTGTTTGAAGACGCATAATATAGACTGAAGTGTGTCATTATGAGAGAAACTGAAGGATGTGGTGGTAAAAAATACGGTTCGTAGTAATGAGCTTAATGCTAATAATCGGTGTAGCATGTGGTCATGGTTAATGAACTGGTTTCCATGCAGCCCGACATAAGGAATTTGGGCGAGGAACTCAGGCCGACGCACCCACGTTCCTAACCGAAAGTCTGTACGACGGGCTCAGCAGCACTTACACGAGTTTCTTTTGTATCCAGATAGCGTATCCTTCCAGGCCAAAAGACTCCTACACAGTAAATCATCCTCCAAGAGCCAATTTAACTTGAAGGTAACAGCCAAACACTCCCCGAGATGAAAAAGGAGCAGGCAGGCATCGACCCACGGGCTTTATGGAGGCACGGGATGTCGGGGCAATTTGCTCGCAAAACATCCGACCCACGAGAGCCCTTATCAAGAGCGAAACCGGACCGAGCACACTCGTTATAACCACGTTTCCCATACCGGACAAATTCGAACCTCTCCGGCATCGCACGCAGCAACAGCAGAAGCATCGGCGGCGGGGCTTGTTGCGTTGTTCCGGGGGTGCCTGCATCCAGGGCCAATGGCCACTCCTTGCAGGACCGTAAATTCTGCGCCAACGCTCGCGCGCCTTCGACTTACCACCGTGGCGTGCCGCGCCAGACTTCCTCGTTTCGCCGTTAACCGGCGCCGCACGATGCGGCCATCTGGACCGACCAGAGCATCCAGTCAAACTCTCGTCGGACGCTCGCTCGGGGTCGGGTCCCGCCAGACACCGGGAAAAGGCCACCCCCTTTTGTCTGGACGGTCCCTCTCTACAGATACATACACGCGGGCCTAGTAGACGATGCTGGGCCGTTCGCTGCTCGTGCGCGCAACGCCAGGCTCTTGCCACATTGTTGGCGGACGAGAAACAATAGAACGGGCCTGCCTTCTCACCCTGCTCCGACAGAGCCAACCTCCCGGTCGTACCGTCCTTCTCTCGTTGCCGACGTCGTCGACTCGATGCGGAACGCTGCCTTTGGGAAGGCGAGAGAACGATGCACACGCGCCGCTGGTGAAGGGTGGGGGGGGGGGGGGTCACTACCAGCTGCCATCGGGGTTCGAGAGAGCCGCGCTCTCGTCTTATGTTAATCAGCACGCATTAAGGGAGGGGGGATGCATTATGCAGCAATTTTATGTGCAGACTTGTGGCGGGCCTCCGGTGCCGTGTAATAAGCGACGTACACGGGAATACATTACGGACGAACGTGGCCGCCAACGTGTACAGTTCGCCGTCGTTCGGCTTCGGAGCAGTCTCCTCGTTTTTAGCTGTTGCTGTTTGTTCTTGTTTCGCTGCAGCTTCCCCGGCAACGTCCTGAAGCCGCGCCGGGCCGTATCCTCGCAGCCGCTGCAGTGTTCTGTTAACGGAACGTGACATTCCCCACTCTCTCAATCTCCCCTTTCCTTCTTTTGTTTTTTCTTTAATATTTTGCCCTCTTTTTTTGACTGTAGACATGAGCGAATGAACGAAACAAGGGCACGTCGTCATCGTTTTTGAGAGACTGAGCACCGTCCTGTAATGAACAACCTGTCGTTCATCAGCGGCTTGTTTGTGCCACTTTCAGTTTCGAGGTGACAAACTGCATACATTTGGAACCTGGAGTGAAGTTGAACGAGAACTGCACAGACTACAGGATAAAGATGGAGGTGTGAAATGTATGTGCACAGCGTTTGTGTCGGAGCGGAAGGTAATTATTCTCAGGCAATAATTTCACGCTAGTGAAGTAAACAAAAATTTTGGAAGTTACACATACGATCGCAGGGAATTGAAATGTCATTTCGGACTCCATTTGCTCTTCTTTTTTTTTGGTAAATGATAGTCTTATTTTGTGCTTAAGTTCATTTTCGGTGATATTGGCGTTCAACCGCACTAAGAGCACGAAAGAAAACTTTATTGATAGACTTAATTTGCTTACTTATTGTACCATTGTTAGTTATTCAGGTACAGCGATCCTGTTTTTACGAAGCGTAAGATATATCAGTACATAAAAAAGTGCCTTTTGCGTTTATCACCTGTAAATGCTCAGGTACGCTGAGGATGTGGCCGCTTGGAAACATTGGTTTATTGCTTACATCTGCCTGAGTTGCATCTTCCGTTTTACTTTGAATGTGATACCGGGTGTTTTAGTGGTGGAATGTGTGAACTCGAAAGTTCAACACGTTTCTGTAACGTTTCACGTGAATATAAAATTGTACAACCGTACACGACGCTAACATTACGCTCCAGCAGTGTTACATATTTCGACATGTCCGATTTTTAGACAATGCGTATTGATCGTGCGTAACCTATCTGACATGGAAATTTTCCTACATATTAAGCATTCGAGTAAAATGGTTGAGATGGAGGGAAACTTCGAAGCTATATCTTTGTTGACTGAGCCAGTTTAGCTATAGTAATAACCGTAACTTGGTAATAAAGGTGTTAGTCACGTATCACACCTAAAATACACTGCGGATTTTGCGCCACTTAGATAAATGGTCATGTCAATTTCTCGCTCACGTCCAAACAGCGTCGCGCAACGTACAGCTGCCTATTTGTCCAAGCCTGGCATCGAACGGTGACCGAGTGTGCACAGCCTCGTGCAAGCGCGCGCTAAAGCATTGCTTATGCAAATAGGTCAGCGCAGCGCATGCACTCGCGGGCGAAAGGACATTCACCGTAAGAGAGAAAGGGCGGCGGGGAAGGAGAGATAACGCTGCCAATCTCGCACGAATAACTGTCTTATACAGTCACGATGCAACGCAAATCCACGCGTTGAACAGGATGCCGGAGATCTGGACTACAATGCAGCGGCGCATACAAACGCAGCTGGCGACTGACTTGCCGAACGTCGGAGCACGGCTTCGTAGTGGAACTGTCCGGGGCCGCGCCTATACCTAGATGTGAGGCAGTATTCGCATACCGAGGAGAGAGCTGTGACGAGATCAAACTCACGCTCTCAAGCCTGGCTGTCCCGCAGGACTAGACCATGCGTCTCTTTCTGCGGCCATCGCCAAACGCTGTCCTCACGCAGTGTGAACGTGCGTGGCTTGACGGGACGCCGCGCCGCGTTTTGTCCTCGTGCGACAAGCGACGGTCTCAGTTCCCGCTGCGCCTCGCAAGAACTGCATCTGCCTGCGTGCTTGATCGCGTGTCGCTCTGTGTCTCGCCGATGCTCCGCTTCTGAGATCACGCGCTGCACCGTCTTTAAAGGGGACACAAGGCGAGCGGCCAGGTCTTTGCAAGCTACACATCATTTCACTCTGCATCGATCAGACGGACTGGCGTCGTAACGGTAGAAACAAGTTTGTTTTGCATTTACCATGGCTCTCTTTGACTTGTGAATTTGCAGATGGTTACCATCGCTGAATCGCGCGGGCCTTGAGAGGACAGCCACTGCGTGACAAGAGAAATGTGGAATCATTTTGGCTCGTCTACGGCGAAATTCGGTGAAGGGTGGTCCATTACCTGTGTGTATACTGTGGGGCATTACTGCATTTCTGGTTCCTATATTGAAACTTATGTGAAGGATGCACCCTTGTCCCGTGTCCACTGCTTCAGGTTTAATGGTGTTTCCTGTATTGTGGAATTCTGCGAAGGGTGCTTGCTGCAACATCCGAGTATACCGCGTTGTAAATAATCTATATGTGGTTCGTGTGTTGGAAGACTCCGGAATGACCTCTCCACGTCCTCTGTATACCGTCTGATGCTGCAATGATGGATCGTTAAAAGGAAAGTTGCACAAAGGGTGCTTCACGTCCTGTGTATAGACACGCTGGTCAAATACTGCGAGATATGTTATATGAATATCGAAACAACAATGCGAGGCTCCCTTTCTTTGCTAGGCTCGTGCAATCCTTTATTACGAAGCCACGTAATAACGTTTGCAACATATTTTGCACTGTCAAGTGTTGCCATTTGTTACACGGCCGGTGTGCGCTTCTTTGACCCTTGCTCAGCACAGTGTAAGCACAGTTATCAATCACTTCTCTCATTGTGCTTCTCTGGCTATCCATTCATAACAGTGAGAACGGGAGCCATCATTTATATTTTATAATGCAGCGTGTAGTCCGCAACTTTCGTGAGTTAATAATTTAATGAAGCTAGACGCTATTTACTGGTTTGGAAACCGGTTTATCCATACGAAGATGTCGTATATAGACACCGAAATAAACATTGAAATGCAGTTATTTTCTTGGAAATAAATCCGCCATCTTTCTGATGGCGTCTTGTGGTGCACTGAAAGCTCGAGGCGACACGTAACGGCCACTGAAGATACTGAGAGGAACGTACTGGACTGGCGGTTTTACTGGGCTTGTTTCGTAGAGTTCGATGTATATTTTCCATTCTTTTTCTTTAAACTCTTGCCAGTCACCTGCGAGCTCCCACTTAAGCCTATGCCCGCAACAAGGTCTCCGAACTTCTTGTCCCGTCTGATTGGGAGCGATGACCTTTTTGAGGTGGCAGGTAAGAAACCCCACAAGCTCCGAAACGCGACACAACCAAAAGCAGGCGCACACATACAAAGAAGCCCCCGTAACGGACAAGTCGGCTTAGGCGACCTTTTATGTGCCGGCGCGATCTTTGGAGTCGGGGCAACCGGCTTTCGTGTACGCCGTTTTCAGGACCGGTCTGTCGCATTTTCACTCCTTTTTTAGCCCACCCCCACCCCCCGCCACTTCACGTGATTTTCGGGCGTAACGGCTAAGAGACTTGACGGTAGTGTATGCGACCGTTTTCTTGGAGCTGTGAAAAAAACAACAACACTGAAGTGCGACCAGCAGTACGCCTCACGTTCTGCCCACTTCGAAGGCATTGTTTTTGTCCTCAGGTTATATCGAGGTGGCGGCACATGTTCGCAAAATGGTAAGTTTGTTATTGTAGGCATAGTTTTAATCAGGTGACTTGATGAGGAACTGTGTCGCACTGCGAAATAGAATAACCAACTCTTGCATTTTACGCTTTTTGTTGCGAACCCATGACCAATACAAACGTAAGCAAAAATAAGATTGCAGCTAGCTGTATCTAATTTCAAAACGTGTTTTGGAAGTCTAGGAATTCGTTAGATGTAAAGATGAGGCGGAGATCGCGAACCAAACCACCTAAGTAAAAAATCCTGCTATCCTAGCGGTAAGTCGAGAGAGAGAGAGAGAGAGAGAGAGAGAGAGAGAGAATTTTAAGGCAGAGAGGTCGGCCTGAGCTAGTTCGCTCTAGCCTGCTACTCTACACAGGGGATAAGGGAAAGGGGAAAGAAAGAAAGAGGGATGAAGGGTGATGATGGGGACAAGAAGAGGTGGTGCGTATGTACAGTAGCCACTTTGTATAGTACCCTACAGTCTAGTTTCTAGTCCAGTGCTTTTTATAAAGTCTAGAACAGCCTTTGTAGCAGTTTTTGACACTGTTTGGTCGCTCATTGCTGATAATATGTGGCTTTCACTTAATGGTGTTCGTCCAATGCTTGCCAACGTTGCAGTTAGCATTTCTCTTTGTGCCACGTATAATGCACAGTCACAAAATATGTGAGCTATCGTTTCGCGCACTTGGCAGCGTTCACAATTTGGGCTGTCCGCACGGCCGATTAGGTGGGTGTAGTGACGAGTGAAAGCGACGCCCAGGGGAATCCGGTGTAGTATATTAGCATGTCTTCGGCTGATTTTATCTGAAGACGAAAAGTCATACTGGGGTCTGTTTCCCGCAGGCGCTTGTTCCGGTGATCTGGTAGCAACCAGTAATTGGCAGCGCATTCGCGCATGAGTGATCTCAACAATGTGTTGACGTCACTTCGCGAGTATGGTACTTTGACGTACATAGGAGCGTTGTATATTGCCGCTCTTGCTTCGCTATCGGCTGTTTTGTTGCCAACCAGGCCGCAGTGTCCAGGAATCTATTGTAGTGTAATCAAGTGACCGCCCCTGTGTGTCAGGTAGGTCGATTTCACGCTCCCTGCTTGCGTAGGCGCTTTTTGAACTGCACTGGTGCTGGTATACCCTGTGCAACTTTACATCTCGTTTGTGTAAAGGTTTATGAATATCATTAGTGTATACTGAAGGAGGACGTCCGTGATAAGAGCCATCATTAGAACAACCGCAATAACTATATTCTCAGTTTTTCTTGTTTTAAACACAGCATTTTTATAACACAAGAGCTTCGAAATAAGCGTCCCTAATGAGAATCTAGAGCAGGAGAAACTTCTACGTTCAGTACTACTATTAAGCATGCCTTTACAGTCTAGCCATATATATATCTTTGGATCTAGTTTCCAACCTAAAAGTTAAATTTTACCTATGCCCTGGTGAGTGTATCGAAGGCTCTCCAAAGCGCTACGAAATAATCCCGCAAGTGACTTCGGTCTCAGCGACTTGATACGGACAGGACCGACGATTTGAGCAGCTCTGATGTTGAGCACTGGCAACCAGAATACTACTGCCTTTCCCGCTCAGTTTAATCCAAGTGCCAGCCTAAATTATTCACACTCCATTGAAATAATCTGATTGCCAAGCTATTTGATTCTTGTGCCAAACATTTATTTCAAGCGTTAACATATTTATTCAAAGCGCCAACTCAGTAGGGCCGCGTGCCAGTGAGTTTAATCCAAGTGCCACCATGCTTAATCCAATTGCCAACGGCTTTAATTCAGGTGTCAGTCAGTTCAATTCATGCACAAAAAGCAGAATACAGGGCGTAAAAACGTCAGTACAATCAAAATGCAGTTCCTACAATATATAAGATATTAGTCGCAAAGTAGAACAAATCATCATTTGTATTAGCCACTAGTGCACGTGACTTGCTCACGGGTGCAAAAATGTTTACACTTGGAAGGGTGTATTTTGTGTGCCATGGGCTACACGTTTTTAGACTGTTTAAAACACGTTATACACGTAGGTGTGAGGCGGCGTTACACCGTACTTTTATAGGTGCTTATGTACACCTCTAAATATTGAGTTTTAGATCAAACTACACCCGTGCCAGTGGGGTGTAACCCTTGAAACGATGGCAGATACATGTATTAGCATACTTGATCAAATGAAGCGCAATTAACGGGAATACAAAAGGAGATACACACAGGAGCAAACGGTTCATCCTGTGTGTCTCCACTGTTCTATAGTTCTATATAGAACAGTTGACGCTTGGACCAGTTGGTGATGCATATTTGATGGAATGTAGTACCATGAAAGGAGAAACAAAAGAGGAGACACACAGGACAAATCGTTACCTCCAGTGTGTCCATCCATTTCTTTTCCCGTTTTTTTTTTTTGCGCTTCGATTGATCAAGTATATATGCTTATACATGTACCTGGCATAGTTTCAAGGGTGTTTTTATGTGTTACACCCCACTCGCCCACTCGCACGGGTGTAGGTCGACCTAACACTCATTGTTTAGGGGCGTTCATAAACGCCTATGAAAGTACGGTGTAACGCCACCTTACAGCCTACGTATATAGGGTGTTTTAAGCACTCTAAAAAGGTGTTGCCCATGGGACAAAACACAACCTTCAGGGTGTAAAAGTTTTTGCAGTGAGGTCTAGGCACGTAGTGGCATTTTTTGTTAGTGAAGTGTGTGGTTTTCGTCCCGCGCAGTGACGACAAAGCACTCGATACAAACGAGTCAATGACAATAAAACGAAGAAAAAAAAAAGCGTACAATCTCTCGAAAGGCGTCACGAAGTCAAGCGAGAGTGCGAGTGTATCCAAACTCTCTTACTTCCGTGAAATCAGATGCCATAATCAAGCTCGCGCGCAACATCCAGTCGTGGCACTTGCTCAGAGCACGCATTCACTTGCAAATTACCGGTCGCCGGTTTTGCTTACGCTCAGCGTCAGCCGCGGCGATCTCTCGGAACTTGTTCAAAACTTCCGCTCGCAGCCAGTCTCCATAAGCCATTCAAATGCAAATCAGCTCGCGCTCCTTCGATGCTTTCATATCGGCTTTCCCGTAGCGAGTGAACGTGCGAGCCGCAACCTCGACTTTTTAAGTTGTTTGGCGTGTCCCTCCTAAATCACAGCGGAGGCCGCAAACGCGGCGCTGTGCCTGTGTAACTTTGCGTCTCTGTGTGTGTATGTATGTGTGTGCGGTGCTCGACCATATCTTTCAATCACGGCTGCAGCACGGCCGTACGCGAGGGCGCATATTGCAAGGACTACATGGTGGCGTCCATAATGCACGTTGCTAGTGAAATCGTGTTTTGCGATCGTCGCAATTATACGCCAATGCGCGCCGTCACAACCCGGCAATGCTAGTTTCGTGAGGAGTTCCGTACAGTATGCGCAAATGCTGGAGCGAATGTATCGACACATTAGGTTTGCTGTTTGGTCGAGTTGATGCGGCAGCCTGGGTCACAAAATTTGTTGCGAAATTGGCAGTGAAATTTCGTGTGTTGTTAAAGTTTGGCGTGCGAATGCGAATCAGTTCTGCGGAGACCTTCAAGGTAGCGGAAAGGTTAAGAATAGCAAAATAGACAACCACCCTTTTGTGGCACGAATCCACAGGGAAATTTACACGGATTTCTTGCAAAGAAAGGCTTCTCAGCTGCTGAAAAATTAGTTTTGGCCCGGAGATTGAACCTGGGTCCAACGGCTTTCCAGGTCGGTCGCTCTACCAATTGAGCTCAGCTAGCAGTTGCATGGAGCGAGGGCGAAGTCATCGACAACTCGAAGCACATGCACACAAGTAATGCAAATGAGTTCTGCAGAGACTCGCACGTTGGCGGGAAGGTAAGCAAGGAAAATGAGACGACTCCGCGTTTGTGGCATGAAGCCACGAGGAATGCGCAGTATGTAAAACTGCTTAACCTTTTACTGTAAGATGTCGCGAATTCACAACGTACTGTAAAACTCTGAGAAAGTAAGTCACGACATGCGTACAAGGTTTATTGCCGGCTGTCAAGTACTCATGGGGGGGGGGGGGGGGGCATGTAGCTTTAAGCATGAAAAATTTAGCGCTATCTCGTCGAAGGTATTTTAGGCTATCAAACAAATTTTTTTGGAGCTGATGGCGAACAGTGTGAAGCGCATGCAACAGTTCTCACTTTTTCAATGCCTCGGTGACGCAAATTCTATTATCAAGATTTTTTTTATTTGGAGTGTACGCACTCAAGAAACAACATGTACACAACATGTTACGTAGTTGTGAAGTACGTTTTTTGTTGCAAGGTACTCGCTTCTGTGGCATATGGAGAATTCCCGAGATACACAAAAGTATGCATTAGAGTTGCATTACAGATAATTTACCTGTGGAACCATTATTAGATCTTTATTTAAAGCTACAAAACGAAAACAATTTCATTTCGCTCGGACGTTTTGTAATACAAACATTAAACGGTTATTATTCTAGCCACAAAACATCTCAGAAGCACGTCGCTCCTCAAGTTAAAAGTCTTGCATCGTATAATATTCCAGTAAGTTGCTATTGTCTTAACTATACACTTGGCTATCCCGTTTAAACTGTGCGATATTTTTAAATAAGCGAATTCAGTAAATAGAACAAAGCAATAAGGCTCGAGAGTGTTTCTGATTGCGAGGATATATTACAAATAATGTGATTTTTGTGAACCACAAGACATTCAGCTTGTTTTGTCCAAATATGGGGAATAATTAGCATGCTGCTCGCAGAAAGCGCAAGGTGTTCAGATGACTTCGGGTGCGTTTCCGCTTTCTTCTTGGTCATTCCTATATGTAAGAGGACTGCTACAGCTGCCAAACAGAGTGAGATTTCTATTTCCTGTGTAACAGATATGCGACGAGCAATGGAGTATCATTTCACGTTCTGTTTATTTGTATCAGTTTCCTCGATTAAGACAATCTGTCGTTGCCTTTCTACTAAATAAATGCATATTTTCTCATAACAGGGCCACCACTGGTCGCGAAGCACTGTACATTCACGCACCGCCAACAGCAACTTTTGGGAGGGTGAAACCATTAAGTGGGCAAAAAGGTGGACCAAACTTTATTTTATTGGCTTTATTCTTTGGCTAATGAGATTTATGGTGAAAAAAAAAGGGGATATCTTTCTGTATTCAACCTGGAACTTAGTCAAAAGCCCCTTGACCTTATTACATTGTAGCATTTTTTTAAAATTTCGGGACCCCCCTCCCTTTCTAACAGTATTGCGCATTGCCATGAAAGCACATGCTTTTATGCTTCAAGTAGAAAGACTATCACTGAGTGTTAACACGAAACGTGAATACAGTCATTAAGGTCGACTGATTGATCAGGCCATAGGAGGGAGAAAATGTGTTTGAATTTGCAAACAATAACACTTTCATTCTTCGCCTTAACTTCTTATTGCGTGGAGCTAGAAATATTAATGGCGGGGCAGTTGGCTTCAAAGCACTTTGCACGACCACCCTCCCTCCCACTTATGCTTGCAACGACGAACCACTAGCCATGCAAAGCTTTTTTTTTTCAATGGGAGCAGTTTACAGTAGCCGTGTATAGTCTGAGAAACAGCGACGCTGGTTGACTTTCGAGGCTTGATTCGCGTGGCCTTCTTGGCTCATTCCGGGTGTTTTTTTAGCGAAGACAATTTAGAGTCGAATCGCAGCCTGTCACAGACTAGGCCGCCGTAGAATGCCCAAGCATCCGCGCCAAAACCAATGCGTCAAACTGGCTGTTGACGCCGGTTAGAAGCGCCGGCCTTTGGTCGCTTGTGCTCGTCTCGCGTGGTGGGCAAACTCAGCGTGGCGGCTGCATGGGTTGTCTCTGGATGATGGGCGTCGGTACGGAATAAGCAACAGCGACGACGAGTTTTTAGATGCGAAGCAGCTCTCTGACTACCCTCTGTATTGTGTCCCTCCGTGCGTCCGTACGAACACGCCGCAATGCGCTCTCTCGCCGCAGATGTTGGAGCAGCGCCAAGTAGGTCACGGTGCAGCTGTGCGTTTATGTCACGCCCTCCTCGCTGTGTGCGCTGTCGTCACTCTCTCCCTTAACTGCCGCGCGCTCGCAGCTGCAACCTCGCCTATTCGCCCGCAACAACAGCTACTACTGCCACTCGTCGCTCCGCCGACTCATCGGTTCACGCGCAATAAAGCTGCCGGGTGCTTAACGTGCGCGTTTAAACACGTCTGTACGTGCCACTTCTTTCTCGCTTCACCCTCTCCATTCCGCGCAACACTCTAGCGCACATCGAGTGGTAACACTCTATCGGTATCGTTGTATGCGATGGAGAAGACGCAGGAAGACGACGATCCTTCGACCGCCGAAACATCCATATTTCAGCGTGCATTTCACTGAGCCCTAGGTCGTTGTAGTCAAAGCGAAACTCGCGTCGGCTCTGGTCGAGCTCCCGTGTCAACTCTGAAAAAACAGGACAAGACGTACGCCAGCCTTCGCTTCAAACAAATATTCCAGCGCACATCGCAGCCCCCGCTTTAGCGTCGTTAAACCCACCACGCCACCCGTGTGCAACACTGCTGTTCTGCATGCCATCAGGGTTCCCTTTGGAAAGATGGTGTGAATTTTTTCGGTCCCCTTACGTTTTACATCGAGCTTTCGGATCTGCGCTACTAAAGCACCACGCCACCCGTGAACAACACTGCTGTTCCGCATGCCATCAGGGTTCTCTTTGGAAAGATGGTGTGAATTTTTTCGGTCCCCTTACGTTTTACATCGAGCTTTCGGATCTGCGCTACTAAAGCTGTTCGACGAGTCGAATGCCTAAGAAAAAACAATAAAAAAAGCATTCGAAGAACATGTAAGTTGTCTCGTACGCTTCCTTTTAGTAACATGTGCGTCGGCGTGTTCTGCAGCGAAACGTTTAGATAGCGTGCTAGGATTTGTCGTGGCTGCAATGCGGAGCACGTCTCATCGAGGAGGTAAGTCATCGTGTCGCGTCCGCGGGCTTCGTTAGCCTTGAACAGGCGCTCCCAACTGGACCTGCAGGAAGGCTTAGCCGTTTCTCCGGCATGAGAAGTAATCCTGTAGAGCACGCGCGTGAAGGTATCTCTCGAAGACCGATGCTTTCCTCCTTAGTGCCTGGACGTGCAAGCTAATTAGGGCTTCGTTGCTAGAAGCATCTCTCCCACCAGCGTTGGCGCCACGGAGCCTGTAGTGTGCGCTTGCTTATGGAGCCTTTCGTTGAAAAAATGTAATCCTTGAGCAGTTGTCTGAATGCAAATAAGTGCTGCGCTGTTGCTGGAAATTTATGGAAGACATCACCACGACTAGGTCGCCTATCACCTATTTTACGTATGACCAGTACGTCATACTGAGAAATAACGCCCAAGAGAGCATTATAAGTATTTTTTCATTTGTATTGCGCCACTGCCGATACTATTGGGGAATGGTAGAGTCATATCTGCGGGCTGATACATAGGATACATCCTGTGGTAAAGATGATACTGATAGAGTGACCGCATTATCATTATGGTGATATGTCTTAAAGGTAAGCGAAACAGTCGTGACATTTTAGGGCAGTCATACTGATTGGGAAGGTACATAAAATGATATTCACGTCACCAACTATGCCAATTAAAGCAAGCACCACTACTGAAATGTATTCGCACTGAGAATTTTTAAATCTTGCTAATTGATTGACAGACATGTTGTTACCAGGGCTTAGCAAGGAAAATGTATATTCTAATTTTGACTGGATTTGACAAAGACATAATTTTTCAAAGACGAATTGATTAGTGATGAACCACATCTCCTCACTGTTGAATCATCGTGACAAGTTGTAAAGCACGCACGCACTAAGGTATTTTCACTGTGACGACATTTAGTAAAGCGTTATCAGGCCGGTATCCAGGAAGGAAGATGGGTAATTCGTTACGCCAGACTATCGCTGCCTTCAAGTTTGAGCCTTTCGTGAAATATTTTAACCGCATTCCTAATCTCTGTACACGACAGCACGCCAGCGGTTTATAGACGCCAGCAAAATTATTTTTTTTTCCAATATTCTCTGTCTGCGATGTCGAGTCCAATCTGCCACAGCGCACAGGAGACATTTATTGATGATCGATTGATTGATATGTGGGGTTTAACGTCCCCAAACCACTATATGAATATGAAAGACGCCGTAGTGGAGGGCTGCGGAAATTTCGACCACCTGGGGTTCTTTACCGTGCATCCAAATCTGAGCACACGGGCCTACAACATTTCCGCCTCCATCGGAAATGCAGTCGCCGCAGCCGGGATTCGATCCCGCGACCTGCGGGTCAGCAGCCGAGTACCTCAGCCACTAGACATTTGTGCTGCCAAGCATAATTTAAAGCAACGAAATGCGATACATTTAAATTTGGATTATTACAAGTGAAGGCCATCATTTTGATGTAGACCTTCGGTTTTCTTATTTTTGTTCAGGGCGACAACGCAACAAGGGTCATCTCTTATTTGAATGAGTTTCTGGAGGTGTTGGCACCTCAGTGTGCTCCAGCTACTCTCCTTCTTTAACCAGTTTCCATCGTAAAGTTGTTAACGACAATAGAACAGAAAAAAATCCACACATGCATGGACATCGACATTCTTGATGCCGGTACTACAATATGACTGTGAACGCTATACAACAACCTCACGTTGTTGATACGCCGTAAAGGTTGACACACAAGAACATCCACGACGTATCTTCACATTTCTTCGAGGTCACATTTCTTCAAGGTTGCCGGGCACTTGCTCGCATTTTAAACACAGTTATCACAAAACAAATGTTGACAGACAGTAAAACACGGGAAACGTGACCAGAACTATAGTGTGGGGGAGCCTCCCGCCTTTACACGTAGAAGGCTCCGCCAACGTGCTGGGACCTGAGGCAGTTTTGCAGCTGTTGTACCAGTTATCACGTAGTAATAGGAGGTAGAGGCGAGCTTCGGGCTACGTGGAGCCTTGGCGCCACGTAAAGTCCCTCTTTATATATAGGGACCTTAGCGTCACGTAGTCCGAAGCGCCACGTCGCTGTAGGTATGCCACGTCACGTCGCTGTAGGGAGGCACAAGTGTCACCCTACAGCGACGGCAACTCCCGCAGCTCACAAACATAGGATAAGCGCGCAGACATATTCAAACAAGCTGTTTACACAAATGGAATAGGTCTACAGCGCTATACCACATTTTTAATGATAGAGCTACTTCGGCGTTAAGCTGAAATTCACGAATGATAATTAACCTGAAAACTATTTGATGTTTCATTACACGTTGTTCCTGGGGGAGCGTCATCCTTGTTTACAAACATTTATATTGATGATAATTTAGAAATTTATTTTTATATCGATCAATTTTCATTTAAAATATTCACAACCATCTGCCCTCTTGTGAATTTCACTGCTGTTTTGCAGTCGCTGCTCCTACGTGGTCAGAAGTTGATACTAGAAGTGATTGATCAGCGAATTATTTCATTGAGCTCATTGCTTATGCATTGTTATGTGTTAAGATTGTTATCGCCTTATCATCGCGTAGCTCGTTTTGTCATGCTCTTCAAAATCCAACATTCCTAAAGTCGAGCGAAGCCTTAAATAGAAATTGAGATAGTCCTATATGGTGCCTTTAGCGTCTCTGCGATAACATTATATTTTTTTCCCCTTCCCGTAATACTCGGTTGGGATGTAAGCTTGGTTATTAGAGCTGTAAAGGTATGTTCCGCAAGGGGATCAGATCAAAGAGAAGAGGCTGCTACGAAGACAAGCATTCTTTCTCACGTCTTAACGCTGTACGTACAGTACAGAGATTAGGTATGACGTAACTAAAGAATGGGTGCGTTCCCTTACTAGGTCTAGAGGCGCGTTATTACTCCAATCGTTCATCATTGCTGGTAAGCTGACGCCTGTGATAGAGCCCGGATCCACCCTTCGCCGTAAGCGCTGCGCTAAATGTTCCCATAATGAACTCGGCTCGTGACCGAAACGGTGAAGGATAAGACGCATCCCGTTTATGTTCAGCGAGGAATTACGTTGCGAGGACTGCAGTTGCTTCTATTAGAACGCGTGTTGTTCTGGGGGTTGAAACGTGTGGTTTGCCGTGTTGATGCTACTGTAGATCGCCCATGTGATGTCGTCACCGACCATCATGCACAATGATGGCTGCTGTCATTGAAGGATCCCTCAGGCAATCTCGCCCACTAGGCTTTTCGCCAGGAAGACTATAAAATCTGCGTGATGTACCGTAACGAACACCAGCATGCTCGCGCCGACGCCCTCACGCTTCCCTCTGCCTGGCGACAATTCCTCCTGCTTAGTATTTCCCATTGCTGTTTATGTTATCGATGTTGACGTCGTCACTACCGAACAGTGCAAGGATAATCGAAACGCCCCGCTAATCAACTTGCTCTCTGACCCGTCCGCAACACCACCCACTCGCGCCTTGAGTCGCCAAGCTCACCATTTCGTCGCACCTGACGGCCGCCTGCACCGACGCAACTACAAGGGCGACGGCCGGCAGCGGCTGCTCGATATACCCCGCAGTCTGTGGTCGAAAATATGGGAGTCTTCCCACTTTGATCCGCAACGGGTGCAGCCCGGTGTATCTAAAACTTACCACCGCATTCAACAACGTTACTTCTGGCAAGGGATGTACCGCTCTATACGTGCAGAAGTCCGTTCCCCTCTTGGCTCGATTGCCAACGCGGCAAACCGTCGACACACAAATCGGCAGCCAGTATAAAAACTACACGCGTGTGCAGCTTTCTTAGTGGGTCGTAGATGCGCTTGTTTGGAGCAGGGTAACTTGAAACAGTATTTGATTGAGCCCTCTAAATCTCAGTTCGGCAGCATTGCAGAAATCAGTGCAAGAAGCTGTACATACCAAGTCGATATACCACTACGTGCGAACCACTAATCTTCAAAACAGCCCGTCTGTACTACGCTACTACATACTCTTGCCAGTGGGACATTAGATGTATTGGGTGATAACTAAGTTACTGTCATGGTGTAATAAGAATGGTGGCTGGATTTTCCAGTGACAGAGAGAGAGAAAGAAAGAGAGAGAGAGGGACGGGTGCGATGTCTTTGGCGCTAACTGGATGAGGGTGGAGTGAATTGTCGGAGACTGCGGTAAAAGTCAGACTAAGCAAACACTGAGAGGAGGACGCATATAAATAAGCCGTTGTCATTGGTGTACATAGAACAAATACGCTAGGGTCAAACGCAGGTAATGGGAATGCTTTGAGTAGAAAAACAAGACGTTCACGATAACCAGTTGGACAAGATGGGCGCCCGTCCTGTCTATCTCGCTCTCGTGAGCGCGTTGTTTTTCCACTCAAAATTTCCCCGTTAGCTATGCACCAACTCACCGAATTGCAAATTTTATTATTTATGTTGATTCACTTGTGCAAAGTTCATTTCACCCTTATGCTACGTCTCTATACAACACAATTCCAACCGTTTTTTTTCTTCATATACCTAAGGTAAATGATCTCTAGGTAACAAGTCTATAATGGTCTTGTTTCCGTGTCATGAAGTGCTTGTTGGATCGCACTGCATCTACTCATAGCGTATTTTTCAGATCACAAAGAACGCCTGCTGCATTTCGACTGTCTCCTGTTTTCGTGCTTTGTTCTCGCAGCAGGCCTCCTCGAAGAATTTATGACGGCTGCTAGGACATGTCTCAGATTAAACACTATCAGTCGGATTCGTTTTCGGCGCAAGATTGATTGATATGTGGGGTTTAACGTCCCAAAACCATCCATGATTATGAGAGACGCCGTAGTGGAGGGCTCCGGAAATTTAGACCACCTGGGGTTCTTTAACGTGCACCCAAATCTGAGCACACGGGCCTACAACATTTCCGCCTCCATCGGAAATGCAGCCGCCGCAGCCGGGATTCGAACCCGCGGCCTGCGGGTCAGCAGCCGAGTACCTTATCCACTAGACCACCGCGGCGGGGCTCGGCGCAAGATTGGTCTTTTCTTTAACGAGCAGGACATTAATAATACGCTTGAATGCACGTTTATATGAAGTTGCTCAATTTATAGCTCGCTGTGCTCTAGATGACCAATTTGTGAAAGCACAGTACCATCTCAAGACAGATGAATGGGCCTATGGCCAACCTGTGGATGCACTAAGCCATAATTTGCATTCGGTCTGAACCCATATGCTTGCAAACTCCGCCTAAACTAGCAGCATCAGACCTACTGCTAGCAATTTTGGCAGGATGTTCCGTGAATCACAATAGCTCTTGTACCGTAAGCGTAACAATTTTAGCGCTTTGGAGTAGTTGGGACATCTACTGAAATAAGAGCTCGAGACGACCACCTCTGAAATGATGCTGCAGAGACTCTTCAGCCCCGGTTTATTGCTTACTCAACACAAAGAGAAGATAGCTAGGCTCTCTATATAGAGCGTTTCTTTAGTAATGCATGAGTGCACGCATGTAGTAAGGCCGGTGCCTTTCCATGTCCTGTTGATTGCCACATGAACGCCCGAATGAAACCTCATTTGCACTAGCCTCTTACTTCCGCCTTCATTTGTTATACTTTACAATATTTCCAAGAAATATTTCGTTTATACCACACCCTACAAAGACCCTTTTGCTGTGGTTCGCGGGCATTCTCTGCTGACGCATAATCTCGTGGCATAGCGTATGTACTATTTCATCTCGGCGATGTCTTGGCAAATCGTGATTTCCGACTTCGCATCAAGACGTAAGGAGAAGAGGATGCACAATTCACTTAAGTTAGCCCGCAAACAATCCCGCGTTTTTTTTTTCAACGTATGGCCCCCTGTTGACGTAACGAGAGAAGGTTTTTCTGAAGCCGCCGTGTGCCACGGGCATCCGCGTAGATCTGTGGAGCGAAACGAGTGTAATTAAGGCGTCTGCACGCTGTTTCGCAGTTGTCCCTTCTTGTCCGCTCACGCTTCACTATACTTGCCACGGCCGCTTCATTATCCCGTCGTCCGCTACACGCTCCCATTAGAAAATGTGCATCGGAAAACCCGGGTATTCACGTATACAGCTAGCATCGTGTGCCCAGCCGTCCCGCTACGCCGGCACTCTCGAAGCAGAAAGAAGCAAGATAAAGGATGAAATAGAGGCAAAGATGCTCGCGTCTACTTGGGCGCGCTTCCATCTGCATATCTCTGCAACTTCACAGTACTACGCACATCTTCCGCCCGTGTTTTAGTATTACCTTCACTGTTTTGTTTTTTTTTCGCTCAGCGAAGTGTTCCCTCGTCCCGTTCACTTGTTTTTTTGCCCTCTCTCACATAGCTCTAATCTTGCCGGAATCAAAACGGAGAGACCCTTGCCGAAGCTGCTTTCTAGGCCCTTGTGCGCACGCGGTCAAAAAACAACTCGCCAACAAACGACACAAACACCGAAAGCAAAACGTCCGGAACGTCCTCGGCTTCTGATATACACCACTCGATGCCGCTGCGGCTGCCGATGCTACCGGTGGTTTGCAGGTGCGGTTATAAGACCACTGCGGGATGGTTCGAATGTATACGTATTATAGGCGCAAGAAATGAACCGGTCGGCCTGAGAGGAACACAGTCAGAATCAAACCAAAACTGAAATGCGAGGAGAAGAGGATCGAACAAAAAAGAGAAAAATTGTCTCGATGCCTTTTTCCCGACTCGTTTACGCCTTTTGCGGCCGTCTGATTACTGCATGCTGCGTAAAGCATAGTAAACACGTGCCGAGCGCACCTTAGCGGGCCCACTTGAAGTGTCCGCCGGATGATGCATCGCTCGGACCCGGTGCCAAAGAAAAGAGAAGCTAATAAGACTGTTGCGCGGCGCACGTTCCTCCAGCGTCGCCTCAGCACACTTTCGTCTCGAGGGCTTGCTTGCTTCACAAGGGGTGGTTGAAAAGCGTTGTTCAGTATACAGAGGCGTGTGAGGCCGGAGAAAACCATTACAGAACATGCAAAACTGACAGAGCAGCTGTATAGATGAGACTTTTTTCTTCTATTAAGGCTAGTACCTTACATGAATAGCGAACGAAAATAGCGGGTAACAGGTGCAATCTAGCTACGGCTGGGTTTCAATGAACTATAAGACATAAAAGACACGATGACAGCAAAGAGTTGTTCTTAGAGAAAATGAAAAAAGACGGTACCCCGCACAATCTATCATCGCCGTCTCGCCATCTTAGGGGCAAGAACAGCAGGCACGATACTACGCACTGAGATGTTTCTCAAGATCGCACCACTTCGAGTGATTTTCGCCCTGATGGAAAATTTTCGAATTGATTCTCACTTCCTAGCACGTTATCCGTTCCACGTTATTAGTTAGTGAGACGGATGGACAACTTGTTCTTCGCGCTAGATAATAGACCCGCGCTTAGCTGGTAGTTGGTTTAAACATACGAGCGATTACGACTTGCCACTCGGTCTTCGGCCATTCGCTGAAAGGAGCCGTACGTTAAGGCCGTTAGGAATACTACGAACCCCCGAAAAATCCTCTACCCGTCTTATACAGTTCAGTGACTTCCTAACAATGAAAGTCTCGCTAAATTGAGGTGACTGTTATCAATACAGTCTATGACTTCCGCCAAAAACGATGCAAATGGCAGCAAAAAGAAACGGGCGCTTTGCATTCTTACACTAGAGCTTGCCAAAAAATACGTGAACAAGTAACAAACCGGTTGAATGCACTGAAAGCGAATGCACGCGTATTAAAAAAAACAGCCCGAGACAGCCGGCTGCACAATAAGGGACGTCTTCAGTGACCGCACTTCCTGAGCGAGACACCAACAGAAGTTAGTGTATACGTATAGTGATTCCTTTTCTTGAGTCAAGACGGTTTACTTGGACTTACTTGAGGCTATTCGGCTGGTTGCAGTTGAAAAGCCTGCAAACGAAGACGGTGATTCTAGTCAGTGATAGAGAGAGGCTTCTTTTGCATATTATCCTAACTAGAATTCTGCAGGTAACGGCGGCACACACGTGTGGTCTCCAGAACAAGAAAAGCGCGAGTTTATGACGGCCCAACGAAGTCTTTACTTTGGTGAAGTGGTTTAAAAGTGTGAGTGTGATAGCTAAATCAAAGCTTTCCTCTGGTACAGTGGTTTGTTGTTTGCCTGGTGACATCCGGCGGGCTTGCAAAAAAAATTGCGTTGAAATATTCTGCATTTATGAGTAGGAAAGAGTGAGAAGACGATAAGTAGTATTCACTGCCTTAGATTTCTTTTGTGGGGATGACGAGACTCTGCAGATCTCAAAACAGGCCGTAACCGTCTTTGTCCATAGCAGATCATCAAAGAGAATGTGTCTTGTGGAAGGAATACTGCTGGCAATGTATATGAGTGCGACAAATCGCAAATAAGTTCATAGACATGTTCTGTCAATACTCGACAGAAAGTAACGCTCCATATGGACGCGCTTACCTGCGCCTGTTTTGATGTGTATTAAAATGAATGATGGGCACTTCCAAACACTTTTCTCAGTTTTTCGTAACAGTTGGTACATAAAAGGCAGTTAGCGTGATCTGCAAAAAAAATAAAAAATCAGGTGGTCATAAATATGTTGTGAGCCCCATACCATACTTGTACAAATAACCTGGAGGAATGTGTCTTTCGGTACCCTTGAATATCCTTTTTGAGAAACCACAGAGGGCTATCTTAGTGCTTTTTCATGACGGACTGTTTGAATTTGGACGAATTCCGTGCGTCCAAAACATAGGCAAAGGCATCCTTGGTGACTATTTTATTCAAGGTAGGTGCTCCTTATAACACCGCATAGTTTTATGCACTAACTTGAAAACGAGAGCCAACTATTGACAGTGAAACGAGACGTTATCAGTGGAATGATAACGTCTTCTCAAGTTTCTTTTCGAGGAGCTAGAAACGGTTACCTTAGTGCTTTTTCATGACGGACCGTTTCAGTTTGGACAAATTCCGTGCGTCCAAAACATCGGCAAAGACATCATCAGTGACTATTTTATTCAAGGTAGGTGCCCCTTATAACACCGCAGAGTTTTATGCACTAACTTGAAAACGAGAGCCAACTATGGACAGTGAAACGAGACGTTATCAGTGGAACGAGAACGTCATGCATGATTCGTCACTGCGAAGCGAAATGCGCGATGAACGATTATGACCCATTCAAGGGAGTACTGCTACATACGAGCAAAAGAAGTTAAGCTCTAACTTTGCGTTTAGTTATTTCGGCTTGGATAGCGTACAGAGAAGGCTGAAATTATCTTCAAGAAGCCCAGTTGCAGTGCCAGAACACCTGTGTAAGCTTGGCGGAGCCACGTGAGGTATCGTAACGTTGCACAAGTCCTGCTGGGAGAGAATATTTCCAGCGGGCTGAAATGAAATGAAGCTGGAAGTGGAAGACATATTAATGGCGTTTAATCAGCTTCTTTCTTTCCAACTTGATCCTTCCGGTTATTCTTCCAGTTGTTGCTGCTCTCGTTTGTAGTAGGTAGGATTGTATCAGTATTCGGCTATCAGAGGTTGCATCTGTCGCATGAGGAAGCGTGTGGACATGCGCTTGCGGCCCAGAAAAGAAGAAACAGATAAATGCAATATAAGGATGGTATATTGTTTGCAAGTGTGGTGCCTTCAGTGGTACTTGTATAATGAAGTAGCTAAACATAGGAGATTAGAAAAGGAATCTGTACGACTTAATAGGCAAGGACACTTCAAAATTAAAACAAGAAGTAAGTTACAAGGAATTTTCTGTTTGTTAGAAGAAAACCAGAAAGAGCAAAGCTAGACTTGCTTCAGTGGTCGTGCATGTGTTTCGGCCTGTAAAGTCTTATTAGCTTTGCTCTGAACCGTACAAGCTAATGGCAGGATAGAGTACGTTACTCCAAAGGAGCACCTCTCTGCCTTTTCATTAGGTACGATTTCAGCTCACTGAAGTTAGACTTCTATACCAAGCCAAGGTTTACAATCTCACTCCGCCACACCTTCGAGGGCTCGAGTGCTCCATTGGAAGAGTTGCGCCACTAGCCATGGTCACTGGTGCTAGCCGATGGCAGGTAAGTGAATCAGCAGGTCTAGACTAAGTGGCTCTTTACCGAGAATCGGAGAGCTCGACCTCGACGACTCGATCAAGGGCTGTATTCGAAACTGGATGGGAAAAAAACTTTATTTTTTATTGCAAGAAACTTTATTGTGTATTTAGAAACCAACCTATTTTACCTCTCCTAATTAACATTCCCGTGCTCTTCGCGTGCTTTCATGAACAAAGTGGGAGAGTGCAAAACTGCATTTTAACAAACTTTTGCCTTGGTTATCGTTTTTCTGCCCGTTACCTTTCTTGACTGATTATAAAACGAAGCTGCCAGGAACGCTTTGGTAACGTACAAAAGGAAGGATGGCGAGATATGTAGTGCAATGATCCCTAAATTGGAATGTGAACCCCTTTATACCCGTCATAATAGGGTGAGATAAAG
Organism: Rhipicephalus annulatus; assembly: GCA_013436015.1. Taxonomy (NCBI): domain Eukaryota; kingdom Metazoa; phylum Arthropoda; class Arachnida; order Ixodida; family Ixodidae; genus Rhipicephalus; species Rhipicephalus annulatus. The sequence goes on along the minus strand of WOVY01003758.1, from coordinate 21,918 downwards.
CCCTTAAATACAATGTACTAAAACAACGATTGAGTTCGCAAATAAACTTACCTAAAGAAACTTCAGTACTGTCGCGATGTTCTGTTAGATTGTAATTGATGTTCACTGTTCGTGAGAATAATTTTTTCTAAACGCAATGTGGTGTAGAGTGTCAGCAAGGTACGCTAGCCCAAGGGACGGCTTTCAGCTCTCCCATAGTAGAGTACCAAGTACTCTAAATCGTTAACCACTTTTTCTAAACACTCAATGATGGTGCTAACCACGCCCCGCATGAAGCACTGAATGGGCTTGCACTGCAAGAGCCCAAGGAACAGCTTTCAGCTCTCCCATTGTAGAGTACCAAGTACTGTTAATCGTTACACACTTTTTCAAAACCACATTACGGAGATGTGCCGAAGTGTATGTGCCCTGTTACTGGAATGTTATAAAGCCTTTGTGTTCTGTATATACTGTAAATATTTTTTTGTGAACATTACTGATTTTGACAGCGATACGCTGGAGTATACCGTTCGAATATAAACGCATATAATGAACTTTGGCAACACTATGACTGAAAGGCCAATGCAGAGTGACTGAAGATTTACTTTATTCCACATTGTAACACCGCACAGGAGTAATTGATGAATAAAGCAATAAGGTAAAGTCACAAAGTCGATAAATAGTTCAGATAATTGTAAAGTTTGCTCTTGAACATGGACCTATAAGAGACGTTACAAAAGTGCATGTCTCCTAGGATCAGATCATCGACAGCAGAGTGCGTTACTCGTCCTTTTCACATAGAAGGTTTGTTTTCTGCCATGACCATAGCCTTAAAAAAGAATAGGTCAGGATGGAATCGTCAAACACGTAAAATAAGAGCACGAACAACGTCGCGAAAGGTTCAAGTACATATAAAAAAAACGCACGAAGTCCGCATTGATTCACTGCGAAGAAAGATGGGGTTGGGGACGTCATGCGCGGACACACTGAAAAGCTGCTCTCCCCTTCCGTGGCGCGTAGGGCTGCCCACATGGGGCAGATGCGTGTGTACAGATCCATCATGAATCCCGGGGCCACAGCGGCACTCTAGATGAAAACGACGAGACCAGAAAAGTAAAAAAAAAATAGAAATGCATTTCGTTAGAAGCCGTCTTCGCAGGGCTGCCGCGGGCCTGTCCTGGCCAGGCCCGGGCCACTCCTATTTTCCATCGGCGGCAGGCGAGTGAACCAAGTCCTAAGGAGAGCCTGTCTCCACCGATGGATTCCCCCTTCTTCGAACGTCCTTCGCGGGACGACGATATCTCGCGGCGTGCGCTATACGCATGCAAGCATCGAAAAACACAAGCACACTACTCTGCCTCCTGTACACGAACCACCCATCCACCTATAGCTGATGCGCCCTCGCGGCGTACAGTCTCTTGTCGGGTTGTTGATGCCAGTTCGAAGCAGGGCAGGAGGCGATCCACAGGTGAAGGAGACAAAGAGGGTGTGTTTATTTCGGTTACGTTTTTCCTTGGTTGCTTGTCAATTTATTTTTGTTTTGTAGGAACTGTGATGTTGGCTCTCTCTTCACACACCCTTATTGCTATACAGCTTCTTTGAGACTATTTTTGACCGCTGCTGCGAGCGTCCTGGTGCTCATGGCTCGAAGGGCATTGGAGGCTATATTTCTTGCTGAGAGGGAAGAGACTCGCGATGGCCGACACTACGGGATCACTCTGAGGGGAAAGAGGTGTGCTGAAGGTACAGAGCCTCAGGAGCGTTCCGATGCCGAGCAGGAATACCGGCGCAACGTTACTGGAGACTGGACCACTCGGAAAATCGAGAAATAGCACGATGCGTTGGCTCTGACGGACGTGTTTTGGCCCCTTCGTGGCAGCGTTGGCTGTCTGAAGGTGCTGCTGCTGCTGCGGCCATTCTGGTGTGGATTGAGAACAATGTGCTTCTGCGTATGTGGGAAAGTGGGACTCGGGGACGCTGCGAGTTCCTCCGACGGCGGAGTCACGGAAGCAGTTTGAAGAATGCCGTAACCCGTCTGCCGGCTATAGAGTGCTTACTCAGATTGAAGTGTCATCTCTGATTGCTGATAATATTATGGCCTGTGAAGTGCGAAACAGCGAGTACGCTTATGTATAAGTAATTTAGTTAAGCACACGTGTTTCTGACAAGGATTGTCGTTGTTGGACGTGTGGCGTCTGTGACGTGGAACAAGTAATTTTATTCTTCGAGCGTAGTAGCTGCATTTCTATCACTTAAACGCCCGAGCGTGTCAGCCTATGCACAAAATATGCATGAATACATGACTTAAAAACAGAAAAAAACAATGATAGCAACCTGTCTGGTCAATGCCAAGATATATGAGATTATAAACCACAAGATGTTATTCAAGGTCATTTCAAATCCAAGCAAACGTGTGTTCTTTTCTATTTAGACACCATCAAAACGCGGCCACCACGACAGGGAGTGGAACCCATACCTTCGAGCTTTGCAGTGCGACAGGTTACGTGCTAAGTCACCATGGCGGAAAATTAGCACGGAGGCTTGAGCTCACTGTCACATGCGACGCAACACAGAACATTTAGTGGCTCTTGTGGGTACCATGGCGACAAGGGACCGCTACATTTTGCTTAGGGCACGAGTACAGTTAGCTTTGAGAGAACGCAAGATAAGTATACTGCCTTAATGTCATGAATCTCGCTCCCAGCGCCATTTACACGGTTAACGCTTGGCTTCGCTGAGAGTAATTTTGTCCTGATACGCCCATTTCAGCCCCCTTTCTCAACCTTTCAACCGATCGCAGCACTCAACGAAACGACTTTTCTGTTTGCCCGCGGCACAACTTCAATATGTTTTACTCAGCCCCACACATGCGCAGTCACGACTAATGTAACTTCCGAGCTTTGCTCGTACACGTCGTCTCCGTGCCTGCCGTGTAAATGAGGCAAGGCGGTAAACAAGTTATCCATCTCACTTAAAGACGAAGGAAGAAGGATTAGCTTGTGCGAGTGCAAGGAAGCCGAGTCATAGTAAACTTTTCTGCGTCCAACCCTGGAGGTGTTCGATCTGGTTGCTGCTCTTGCGAAGCCTTGCTCCACCTTGAACTGTGCCTTAGTGTGGCCTTGATTTCGTGATTGATATGGGCATCAATATAAGCTTCATGTTCACCTCTTTAGCCGTTTAGTCATTGTTTAATTGATTTATTTGTGGGGTTTAACGTCCCAAAACCACCACATGATTATGAGAGACACCGTAGTGAATGGCTCCGGAAATTTCGACCACCTGGGGTTCTTTAACGTGCACCCAAATCTGAGTACACGGGTCTACACCATTTCCGCCTTATTAGTCATTGTTTAGTCAGGGCTATTGATTATACGTGGCTCGTGCAACAGTACCACGATCATGTGCTGATTAGATCTTGCACTTCCGGTACATACGTTTACTAGAATGGAGTAATGAATGCTTCAATATTCTTTTCACCGCTGTTTTACAGTCTTTTAATGTGCGTTTTGTCAGTAGTCTTTTTTTTTTGCGCGAGAGAAGGTATTTTTGCTTTCGCTCTGATGTGGGGGTGAATAAGATGGTTGTATCTGTGTCTTCAGATCACAGGTCGGCAACGTCACTCAGGGTTCTACTCATGTCTCAAATCAAGTCGTGAGCCGGTGACTGAGTGAGCGCAGAGGAGTAATATTTCGATGAGTTCTAGTCTGAGTGAGTCCGGTTGAATTACAGGCTGACAAGCTTGCTCCCCATCGTAGACAAGCTATTTTCAAAGGTAATTGCTTGAAGAATTACGATAGCAACAGAATTCAACCAACCAAATGATCAAACAGCATTACGTAAATGCTACTACAAAATCGACCCCAATCAGTTGATAGAGACATGATCAGAATACTCCCAACTACAGTACGCAACCTTCATATATTACGAGAAGGCACTTGATTCGGTAGAGATATGAACAGTAATGCAGACACTTCGGAGTCAGGGCGTTGACAAAGCATATATAAACATTCTGGAAGAAATACACAGTGGATCAAGTGCCAGCATAGCGCTCCATAAAGAAAGCGACAGAATACCTGTAAAGAAGGGTGCACGAAAAGAAGTAGGATCTCCCCAATGCTATTTACTCTGTGCTTACGGGAGGTTTTCAGACGCCTAGAATGAGAAAATTTAGAATTGCGCGTTAATGAAGAGTACCTTACTAACCTGCGCTTCACCAAAGCCATTCCATCACTGATCAAAACTCAGGGGATGAATCGGATTGCATGATTACTCAATTAGACAAGGAAAGCAGAAAGTGAGGCCTTAAAATTATCCCCAGAAAATTAATGAACAACAACTACCTCGGAAGAGAACAGCGCCTCGAGATAGGTAGCAGTTCACTTGAATATGTAAAAGACTACGTCTGCTTAGTATAGATAGGACATACGGCAAGGAATGTCAAATTATGACTAGTAGACTGCCACTATCCCCCAAGAGGAAGGTATATAACAGCTGCATCTTCCCGGTACTTACCCACGGAGCAGAAACTTGGAAGCTTGCAAAGAGGGTTCAGCGCAAATTGAGGACGCTGCAGCGAGTGATGTAAAGAAAAATGATAGCGGTAACCATAAAGAACCAGAAGAGTGCAGTGTGTGCTAGAGTGTTTGTTAAGGACTATGATGTCCTTAACAAACAAGTGTTAAGGACATATTAAACGAAATCAAAGATAAAAAATGGCCATGGGCAGGGCACGTTGCGCGAAGGCAAGATAACCGCTCGTTATTAAGAATCACAGACAGAATTTCAAAAGAAGGCAAGTGGGTGACGGGTAGAAGGAAAGTTAGGTGGGCAGATGAGATTGGGAAGTTTGCGGATATAAAGTGGCAGCAGCAAGCACAGGACCGAGTTGACTGGCGGAACACGGTTGATGCCTTAGTCCTGCGGTAGGCGTAGTCATGGTGATGATGATGAATCCAGATGAGAAGTTCTGTAGTGAGTCGGAGTCCGAGTGCGTCCGGATGAGCGAAATATTCGCGATTATGAATCTGAGGAAGCCCTAGGCGCAACATTTATATCTTGAGTGCATCAGAGTCAGCTCCACCTTTCGTTACCGATCGATGCTTGAGAATGAGAAGTTTAGGAACCATATTCACGCTTTGCATTAGTATCCTGTCGAGTCTGATGCGTTGATGAATAGCATAGTTGTAATGGTGTTTCCAGAATGAAAAAATTATGAGCAGCATTTGTGCTCTACATCTGTAGCCTGTCTTTGATTGCTCTTGCGTCAGGGAAGCATCACTCCGTTGTCCAAAAAAGTGGGCAGCGGATGTTGACTACTTATTATTGCTGCTGTTGGTCTCTCAAATCTCCATCGGTCACCATATCCATCTTTTGGCTTGAGTCGCACTATAAGGTGCTTCAAAAAACTGGGGATCATTTCCATGAACAGAGCGGGAAATCGATAAGCGAAGTCGGGGGTTTCAAGCAAGATGGGCGCGTTTGTGTAACCTTGCGAAGAAGGCGAGGTGATAATGGTATACAACCACAACAACAAAAAGAATTAAGAGCATTTCTATAACTAAGTTCATAAAACGGTGGGTTATGAGGACAGTGCCTTCTGAAAACGCAGCAGGTTTTTGATGCTTAAACCTCAGCAACCGCGTGCAATCCAGGACACAATATATTTGTTGCTCTTCTGAAAGCCTCTCATGGAAATGTTGTAGGCCCGTGTACTCAGATTTGGGTGCACGTTAAAGAACCCCAGGTGGTCAAAATTTCCGGAGCCCTCCACTACGGCGTCTCTCATAATCATATGGTGGTTTTGGCACGTTAAAACCCCACAAATCATGAAAGCCTCTCATACAATATCGTGCGAAAAGCGGCCGGTTTACCGTGCAAATAAATTAATCAATGAAATACGCAAAATTCCAAAAATCTGCTATGATACTTTACGAATAAAAAGTATGGGACAGCTTCAAGCCTGCCATTTCTTTATACATAGGTTCACTGCCATCAGAACTACTTCACCTCGCAGTTCCTTAAGGCATGTCGACAGAATATGAGTAATGGTTCCTCACTCTAGAGGCCATCTGGGGACACGACTAAACTTCGCGTGCGCGTTCGCAGACAGACCAGTGGTGCACCCGCGAGAACGAGGGAACGGAAAACGAAGCCTCTCGTCGCTTCAGCGAGAGAAGTGGTGCCACGTATATTCAGCCGGGCCCGGAGTGTTTAGTCTACGACACGGACCGGAATGTTTCGCACCATCGTTCGCCGCCGTCTCCGTATCACTAAGCTCGGTTTGCCTACGCTTCCCCGACGCTGCGCCGTGCCTCCCATTCGCACCCCCGAGGTGCCGAAAGATATATCCGGTGCAAGCGGTCGACGGTGTCCGATTTCTCGAGGAGCATCGACGCCGCCGCCGACACGTCTTGAAGGGCACCAGGCGCTGGCTCTCCCCAGCCGCGTGCAGTGTGAAGGAGGCTGTGTACAGTTTGACAGACATAAGTTGACAAAGAAACATGGGAATATTCTCGTGTCCGTGCGCTTGAGGTAACCACTAGTCTTCAGATATACAAATATAATTCCTTGGGTTTTACGTGGCAAAAGCCCAATATGATTGTAATGTAAGGCTTCGGAAGTTTCGACCATCTGGCAGCGCCATAGCCAGGAGCTGGCACACGGCCCGTGCCCCCAGCTCCCTCCACAACGAATTGTTTTTCGCCCTGGCATACAGAGAGAAAGATGATCAGTTTTAGACGATGTCCTTCCCCTCCCTCCGACAAAAATTTCTGCCTATGCCCCTGCCATCTGGTTCTCATAAAGTGCACTGACACATAATCGTGTACAGCCTTCCACCATTTCATCTCCATCGAAACGCGACCGTCGTGATTGGGATCGAACCCGTGAATTCCGGCTCATCGGCCAAACCGCTGTGCAGGTACCGCCACCGATATAGCCTTTCGTTCGTAAGTTGTTTTCGCCAATTGCCGCAAATGTGTTCATCACGGAGATGAGAACATTCGCTGGAGAACTTGAAGTAATACAATACGTGAAGTAATACAATGCAGTTGTTAATGAATTCCCAATGAGCTTTTCAATGCTCAAATATAAGCCGCAAGAAATGCTCACGTATGAAGTGGCAGTCGCGTAATAGAGCATCTATGATAGCTTCTCCACGGCATCGCAAAAAGACGAAAAACAGTGAAACAATAATTACAGCATGTAAACTTACTGAATTGACGATCACCTTCAAAATCGTCACATAAAGAAAGACAGTGTGAGGACTTGTTGTGCGTTAATCAATTGTTCGCATTGACAAAATATGAAGAAAACGTTAACGACGCTTAATTGCAATTAGAGAAGGTATTTGATAAGTTACAAATAAAAATGAAGTACTGGCTGTGCGTTTTAGTGAAAAAAAATTCAGCAGATCCCACGTACCTTGGGAATCGATGTTATACGAAGCGTGCGCATAGTAGGTGAATGTTTTTCATTTTTGTGCTGAGTATCAAATTATGAAGTGGCGCTAAATATATGTCCAAATACTCGCACGTACATACGTTAAACAGCTGCGCATGCTTTATATCAGCAGTTGTTTACAGTGGCGCAACGATGCCAGCAGCAACACGGATATTAGCAACACCAGAAGCGGTAAACTGATACGAAGCGCTGGTGTTCGCGCTGGTGTGCGCCAGGATTCCAACCCTCAACCCTGCTACACAAATGAACTTTCGCAGATGGCACCTAACTGCAATGTACGTTAACACGACATGAGGGCTGTACCCTAGGAGTACATATATAATGTGTGTAAAGCTAGATAGCTAGTACTGCAACCACAATTGAGGCCACACGGACATCAGGGTCTCTTTGAAAAGTTTATACGAGGCCTGGCGTGGCTTTGTGGTAGAATACTTCATTGCCACGCAGAATGCTGGGCTTCTATTCCTGGCGGCACACTGCCTTTTATTGTTTACATTCGTCCAGTCAGCGCTGCCGATGTTAACTTTTTGTTAACGCTCACGCGTTAAACCTACCCCTCTGTGTTCTCGCAGTTCTTGGGTTTATATAGAATTTCTGTCACCTTGAACACGTACCCGAATACCAGTGACACATACCCGTCGCCGGGTTTGTTCCACTGTTTTTGGAAAGTGTTCGACGACGTACGGGCCAAGATTGTGACATTATTCATGTCACGATGAGCGAGTTGTATTCGACAAACGATCTTACCACTCCGTACTAATTTTGGTGTACCCCGAATTTAGAGGGTGATCATGAAGGGCAGCAACCAGGCGTAGGCGGATAGATAGATAGATAGATGGAGAGATAGATAGATAGATAGATAGATAGACAGATACATATATAGATAGACAGATAGATAGATAGATAGATAGGTAGATAGATAGATAGATAGATAGATAGATAGATAGACAGACAGACAGATAGATAGATAGATAGATAGATAGATAGATAGATAGATAGATAGATAGATAGATAGATAGATAGATAGACAGATAGATATATGCCAGAAGTGCTTGCAGTATGCAAATAAATGCTTCACATTTAAAAGCTACTGAAACATGTACGTGATCATCCGGAAGCTCAAGTTAGCCAGAGCTGTAGTTACATTTTGGCAACATACCACATACAATGAGCTGGGCAAGCTATGCCGTATTTCCACGTTTGGGTCGATAGTGGTGTGATCCGGTGTAGCTTCCGCAGTGCTGCACGCGGTCCATGGTACGGAGTAACATGTAGTACATCCCTTGTGCAGAGTGAGGGGGTCCTGTTCCTGGAATCCATGGGCGGGCTCCTACAATGCCTGCGCCTCGGCCCCTCCTTCTCTTCTCACTGCAGCCGTCATCGCTTACTCGGAGTCATCGTGCGAGCGAACTCCCGACACGTGAGTAAACAAGGGCACGGCTGTCGGCGGCAAGCACGGGCTCAGGAAGTGACCGGGTGCAGTTTCAAGCCGGGTTCTCAAGCTCTGCTACTGCGGAAAGCTACACCGTAAAGAAACACCCTCTGGCACTTTTTGTAAGTTCTAAAGATCCCGTATATATGACTCTCCAAACACACACAAGATCCAGGTGCGGAAATCTTTCAAGTTTGTTAATAAAATCGATAGAAAATGGCGTACGCCTTCCGGTCATCATAGATAGATGCATTCACCAGAGTTTGTTCGCTTAAGGCTCCTTGTTTCCATGTCGCTTACACTGCCAGTTAGATATATACTTGCTGACGAGTCTCCTATCTTTTTTTCAACTGTGTAGTAAGCGATATTCCTATACAAACATACCGGAACGCGTTTCCCCTTAATCTGCTATCTTTCGCGCGCCTTCACCTATATTTCAATTAATTTTCTTCCTCCCAAGTAGCCACTGACTCCAGCATTCCCATACGTTTACGCACGTCGTAGAGAGTACGTTACCTAAATCACTGTTACGTGGTGCCATATTGAGGTGTAGGGTAAAACGTAGGGTGATAAAAGAGGTCATGTATGAGTAAACCGGAGTAATAAAAGAAGTTTTACAGGATAAAGTAGGGTAATGATGACCTTGGCGTTAGTTATTTCCCTGAAATGGGTTGACAACACCGCTTCACTTGTTAATCTGTGAAGAGCGTTTGGCCGTGGTTGAGCGCTTATTGGTTCATCAATATAATAATCTTCTACCTACGGGACACAGGAAATGTCGACAATAACAGGTCGGCTGAAAAACACTTTCATCCTGTGATCAACAAAGCGTCGATATATTTTTCTAGCAGTGGGCTGCTTTCAGCTCGATTTAAACAAACAAACGAAAATGAATAAACGCCACCGTACTCGATTCCAACGCTTAGTTTCTTTCAGGCATTGTCGCCAGTGTTTTGCGCGATAACTACTTAAAGAATTCGGTATTTTTCAATGGGCCCTCGCAGAAGTGATATAATATTTTCTGAACATTGATGTAAAAAAGCCTGCACAACGTCAATGGGCGTTTGACAGCTCTAGCCCCATTGAAATTGAATGTACCCATGCCTAGTGGTGCATCAACATTCCGACGGACAACGTACACGATAAATTATTAAACTCATAGGGTGATAGATACTTGTGGTAGTTGTGCGGGGGGAGCGGAATTAGGGAAAGAGGTGTGACAGCCAGGAGAGCGTTACTGAACGGACACCAAACTTGCGCTACGCGTGCCTACTCGCGGCATGTTAGAGTATTGACGCCACTAGCCGCCTAACTAGAGGGAAACTCAACGCTAATCGTGTCTTCCCTGTTGGACAGCCGCGATTTTTAAATTGGGAGAGCGTGAGTGGAGAACGCGGAGTGACACCTAGGCGAGATAGGTTTGCGTCTCAGAGCTTTCTTGGAATGGATGGATGATGAGCAAAGCCGACGCCTGTAGACGCTTGAGCTGAGGTTGCCACCTAGCGGTGTGTCATGGCGTCGACAAAATGGCGCTTCTACAACTGGTGACGCGCCGAATGGGAAGGGCACAATGATTTCAAGGAGTTAATCGTAGATGTCAAGGTCATGATGCATCGCTTCACTTCACCAAGAGCACTGTAAGAGGATCGCGCCGTTTCTGACGTGTGGCCACGGTGCAGTGAGGAGCTGCCTGGTATCTGTTGCTGCGGACCGAGAGGTCATGGGTTCAACTCCCGGAACTGTTTTTCTTTGATTTCAGATGGTGCTATTTTTCGACGTCACTTCGACGACCGAAACGCGTCACGGATGTCTTAATGGACTCCGGCATAAAACACTTTCGTTCTAAAAATACAACAATACTTTATCGTTCATTCATTCATTCATTCATTCATTCGAAACGTTAAAACAGCGTATTATTAGTAATGTCGGCGATCTGACCTAAATTATTGCTGAAAAACTTGGAATACAAAACGCAGTTCGTTTGTTTCTTTTGTTCTTCCAGAGACAGCAACGACTATCTGACACGTGTTGCAGCAAACAAGATTAGCGCAACCAAAGAGATGTGTGGCGTGCACATTCACTCACTAAGAGGTTAGTCACTTCTGCGTAGAAAACATCCTTCTGAACTGCATATTGAACACTGCGATTCTGGTAGCGTTAAATCAATTCGGAAAATAGATTAGCGCAAATGAGTGTTCCGGCCAACTGTCGCTTTTGCTGAACTGTTCTGTGTGGGGTGATGACACGCTTTCAATACAGGGCGTAGCGATGATGGTTGGTCTATTTTGTGGTATTATTAGCAGGTGAAGTAATACAGTCAATTAAAAAAAAATATGACAGCGCAACCAATGCTGCCGAACAAAAACGAAAAGAAAGAGTACCAGAGGACTCCATCACGGCTATGCTGCATGATGCGTATGGATTCATGAAAGGCATGAGTTGATGTGCTCCATATTAATTTTTTTGGGGGGGGGGGGGAGGGGCTTCCCTAGATTTTATCTTCCGCCACTTCAACATTTCACCTCACATCCGGTACTAGGAGTGAGTTCAGTGTCCAGTCTCGCGCAGTTACGGCAAACGATCTTTAGACTTCGTTGGTTACGGCACAGCGCTCGCATATTTTTATATTTCAGAATTCCGCGGTGCCTCGCCAAACCCGACGTTCCGGAACGCGCACATTCCAAGTGGGCGACCAATGCCTCGATTAAGTGTAGACGTTCCCCCTTTTCTCCCTCTCTTCTCACATGTGCGTTGCCGCAACTCTGCCAGAAGGATATACCATGAGCCTACGCTGGAGCTATATAGACCTCTTGAGGACGTTACGCCAGGAAGAAGATAGGGGGGGGGGGGGGGAGGAGTTTCCGTCGCGGCGTACTGCGCACCGGAGGGCGGGTCATGTAAGAGAAGGCTTCTCTTTATCGACATCATCGGCGCGCCTCGGCCATAACCAGCCGGCCAGCCATCCGACGAGTTAGCTCTAATACCGAGGTATGTGTGTATAGTACACCGGCAACTCGTTGTGCCGTATGTTTCTGTGCCAGCCAAGAACCGAACCTGCCCATAAGAGTTCACTTCCCTCGAGCCACATCATCCAAACCATACTATAACAGATACGGACATGGCCGCGGCAGCTGCACCTCGCTTTTCCGGCCAGCTACAATCGTTCGCGGTGTTGCATACCGTGCGCGAAGCGCCGTAACTACCCTCCGATCGGGAGGTAGCCTTTGTTTAGCTTATCTCATTTTGTTTCTTTTTTTTGTCTTCCTTATTCGCTTTATCCGTAGCGTTATCACCTCCGCATGGCCCTCAGCGTTCCTACTCGGTCCCTTCTTCTCTCGCTCAGCCAGCAAGCCCTGTAGGCAAGCGTACCGGGCCCGCAACTGCAACAACGTTATCTACGGCCTCCCTGCCACACCCCTTTGGGGCTCCGTGCATTGCCTCCCACGTGTACTTCTCTCGCCATCTCCCGGCCATATCCTCCTTCCGAGACAGCTAGCGCCACACGCTCTCACACAAACGTACTCTCCCCGCCCCACTGGCAACAACCACCGTTTACCATACGGCGGCTTTTAGGTATGGTATCGTCGGGCCTGGTATTACTCGGATAGGTTTCGTCTGATCTGGGACCCCAGAAGCCGCTCCCACCGTTCCGATTCCCCGGGTACGTCCGCACCGCTTATATGCGGCCGTTCTCTCCCGCCTGCGCCCCCTCTTTCTTTTATTTAGCGGCTGTCTCTTTCATGCATCGACGATACCTGGCCTCACTGTATCCTCAGTTGTGTTTCTTTGCTTGCTGGCTTCGCGAACCTAATGAAAGGAGCGTCTCCGTCACAATTAAAAACGATAAAAAGCGCAACATCAAAGGCGCTGACTAGCGACGGGAAAAAAAATATAGCCATGCAGGGTTGGCGCTGTGTACTGGATGCACTGAGACGTAGAGGGAGAGAGATCGAGAGAGGAGGTAATAAAAAAAGAAGGCAATAAAGAGGTGCAAGAAAAATTGGAGCCGTGATGGCTCGTCCTGCCCCGAGCCACTCCTTGGGCCGTACCGTGTGCATGAGTGTGCTCGCGCAGGAGTATTATACTTTGTCGAGTGCTTGTGGCGCCGCAATCTCCGGGCTGAGGGTAAGAGAGACGACCTTTGTGGAGAGAGAGGATGGGGAAGTGGAAAGGTGTTCGCTTCGCCCATCTCGGGTTCGTTTTGGTGCTGGTTGTACGAATTCGGTGTTGTTATTGCATGACGCGAGGAGGTGGCAGCTGTGATCGCAGTCCTGATTTCGGTTCGAAAGATCGCAAAGTGTCGGCTTAATTATGCGTGAATAACGCTGGATATATTTGGTGGATTTCGTGACACCAAGAAATTTTCGAGGAGTTGAAGTTGCATACGCATTCATGAAGCACGTTACCTATATAATGTACCATGCGTGAATCAGGTTGTAATGAGTGCACTTCTGGGAAGACGAGTTATGAGGATTCTTTTTTTTTTCGTACAATACGAGCGACTGTAGCGTGTGTGACAAATAAAGGAGGTGCTGGTGTGATGGCACACATCATGTTAAGTGAGGTGTGAACTTACGAGACAGTTTCATTTTTCGCTCGAAGAAATCATGGAGATTTCATGCTCCCCGTTTGCCTCATCATAAATATAAACAACCATTATAGAGAAGTCGGTGTCATGATTGTTTTCGCGGAAGCAGCAGGGATCAGTGTGATACCGGATTCATTACTGATGCTGCACTTTTCAGTCCGTAGCATGCGTTTACATGGCGTGAATTCATGACTTCAGTGTTGAACGAACCTTTTCAGTGTTTATACAATTCGTATTAGTTGGTTTCTACATGAAGGCAGTGCCCAACGACATGAACCGGCGACAGTGAAATCGGCAAAGTAATTAAGGAAGGGTTTTCCCGGGTAACACCTGCAAAGCCCCACCCATCTACCACATTGGGGTTTCCCCTCAACTGGTCTCCCGAGTCGCCACGTAGATGTAACGCTCAAGACGGACAACTTATTTATATAATTTTTATCTAACGTTGTGGATTGAAAATAGAAGCTCGGGAACTGTACCAGTTTCTACAGGAAAAGTAGCAGCATAGTTTTCTTAAGGGCAGAGAAGCTAAAGTGCGTTAAACACACTCGGTGCTATAGGTGATATACTTGAAGGTAAACATTTGACAAATGTGACGTACGAAACGCGAAAGCTGTTATTGCAACCAGTCGATTGTGTCCTCAGTGCATTGTTCATCAGATCAAACAGGATTGCGTTTTCCCTACTGTAGCGCTCGCTTTATCGTGCCACTTTTTGGGCTCAATGTGACAATATATACTTCGAGAAGAAAATTGCTTGAAAATGTTCAAAACATTTATCATCTAGTGCATGAATGAATAAAGCGTTTCGCTTTGCGGGCTTCTGCGAGCAACGTACCCAAAGATGTGATGGGAATGTCTTGGTATAAGTTCTGATGATCGAGAGTAATGTTCAAGGTTTCATACGAGAGTGAGTTGGCTAATGATGACCACAGTTTTACTCACAGATGCGGCAAAGAACAGTATATTCAACGCGTTCCCAACAGCTCGGACAAAAAACGCTGGTACTTCGTGTTAAGGTGTCTTGGTCAATACAAAGATGACTTATGCGGGGATCTGGGGAAGTATAACGAAGCAACGCATGGTCATGTGACACGCCGTGGTCTCTTGTGCCAGCTCTGCCACCTCGGATAGTGTAATGCGTATAGTCTCATGACGTTCTTGCACTCACTCACGTACAAATGCTGCTTCGTAGCCGATTATAGACCCGAAGCTCTCGTGCTGAGCAGTGTCACGTCGCTGTGCTGAACGGCCACGTCAGTGTTAAATGTATAGCAAAGCTGACATGTGTTCGCTACTCTGCTATCTGCTCACTGCAAGACATTCAGCAATTCGCAAGACATTCAGCAATGATTTCGGCAATTTGTACTTTTAACTTCAGGAATATCACAATTGCGCATCAGGGGCGTTATGAACTTGTGACTCTTCTCTAATAACTCAAACGTATGCTTTTGTAACTTTTTAACAGCATCATGTGAGCACCGAGTGCTGAAAATGGTAGCTTCTAATTTTACGAACACGAAAAAAAAAAAAAACACCTGCCGACGATGTGGAAGCGCACAAGACACATAGATGTGGGCGCCTATCCAAAACTTCAGGCTGCTCAAGGCTTTAGGAAGTTATTTCGGACAGATGATCATAAGAAATTCGACAAAAAAGAGCAGATAATGTAAACTGCGTATTAGAAGGCGCTTCCCGTTTGGAGCATTTTGTGCGCTTGCACATTGACGGGAGATCTTCAGACTTTTCGAGAATATCAGCTGGTACCATATCCTGCGTTCAATGCTCGCGGATTATGGTAGGAAACTGTGCAAGGGGCGACACCTACCGCCAGACCCACTTTTGAAAAAAAGGACGGGAACGTGCCACAAACGAGTTTGATGGGATCATGATATGCCTTACTTTCCAACAAACGAAAATCACACAAAAAAGAAGCAGATTAATCTAATCAGACGCCAGCAAGCCCACTACGGCAAAGCCGGACTGGTCTGGCAGAGCCATCGAGTCGCACGCCTTACCATACACAATATCAACAGAGCCAAGGACGACCTCGTCCTTTTCCGAACGTTCAGAGGCATGGCACAATGAGGAAGACGACCTTGACGCAACTGACAGTGTAGGCACGTCTTGGGGTATCGCGCTGTCTGCAAGTACTACACATGGCAGCACACGCCGATCTTGTCTACCTTCCAAGGACGCTGGCACCGCGTAACGTTTCGGTCAGGCGGAAAGGAAACGCGACAAGTACGGCTCGGCGGTATCGGCGGACCAGCGACGCGCGCTCGCTTTTTTACGCCTCTCCTCAACGCACCACTGGGTCGAAGAGTTAAGTTCGCTCCAATGGACATCGAGTCTGAGGCTACGCGCATTCGCACGGTGCACACTGTGAAACGGAGCACGTGGTGCCGACTGTTTTGTAATTCACTGCTCCTGGGTGTGTCCCGGCCGTGGAGGCCCCTGAGTGTGCTTGCCGAACTCCGTCGGAGGAGTGGTTAACGCATGCATCTCCGTACTCGACCATCGCGAGGCCCATAACTTCGATGTCTCGGCAGATTACATTCTTGCATTTCCTTTACGCTTTGCTTTGTTCGTACGCGCAGACCTCTACGACAAGCTCATGCAGGAAGAGCTAGGCGTGGCAATGGTTGGCTATGAGAATCCGCTTTCTTGTTTCGGTTTTCATGGTGCTGGTTCAGTTAGGGTTTGGTTACGGCTCATGCCTATCTTGAATCTTCCCAGGCTCTGCAGAAAGGGTCGTCGAATACTTTGTAGCGCCCCTGATGGGGCCCTCATTAGGCGTACGGTGAACAAGTGCGACATGCAATCACATTTCATTGCGAAGAGGTCTTGATGGCAAGCGTGTCCGATCTGCAGAGTTCTGTATCTCGCTGAGCGTACACAACTGGGCTCGCTGTGCCATCTGGAGTTATTGGCGCTTTTCTTATCGACTGTGTCTTTGTTCGCCTGTATCATATTACTTGAGTTGCGTATATCAGTTCAGAGTTTTGTAGCCCGATTGCGTTTTGAAGTATCTCGCGAAAATTTCAATATAATTGTTTGTGCGCATGAAGTTCAATAACCTTGCAGAAGTGGCATCATTAAGCGTCGATACTTGTGCGGAAAGATGAAGAGTACTCCCGAGCCCCGTCTTTCAGAGTTAACACTGTAAATATTAGGATTACTATAATTACGGATAGAATAATTACTGACTGAAAACTGCGATCTCGTTTCGCATGGTGTCGGACATAACAATAAATAGGTTTAAATGAATACGCAAAGCTGTCTAGAAAGCTGGTGGCAAACAGTTCATGAATAGTATCAGAGCGTGGCGCTGTAATTGCTGTAGCGCTTATGTCTATGTTTTCTTCGTCATAACTTATAAATTTTTGCCCTAAACGAAAGCAGTTGTTCCTGCCACTCATTCTTCTTGTCGTTTACCTAGCAGTTGAGGTTTTTTGTTTTTTACAACAAAAGCAACTGTGAACTTCTCAGCTCCTTCGGACACGAATCTCTCGGAGGAAATAACACCTTTTCCAAATATAACGAAGTCATATTGTTAAATTTAATTTTACGTAAAGGCACGTAAGCTTTTTTCCGCTATCATTGAATAGTTGTAATCTGTCGTAGTATGGGTCATGCAGTACCCCGCAGTATGGAGCTGAGCGAGTCGCTCTCCTATCTTAGCCCGTACCGTTAACGTCAACGCCAAGGCGTCTCACTTCATGTGCAAAGGTGCGCACCAAATGCTGAGCCCCTCAGAGCTTTTGTGCCAAAGGCTCGAATCTGGGCTCTTTCTCTCTCTCTCTTGTGCGTGTGTGCGTGCGTGTGTGTGTGTGTGGGTGACATGTTTCAGTGTTGCCTTTTACACCGAGGAGTCACCTGGCCTGTTTTTCCTATATCTGTAGACGACTCTCTCATCGGAATGCAATTGGCCTTACTGTAGAGGATATCCGGCCAGCAAGACACAAATGAATCTCACCCCTCTACTCAGGATCTGAAACTCCCCCAGCTGCTACAAATATTTATCCTTGGCGGTGGTCGCATGCGTAAAGCAGCGATGGATGCTAACGATCTTTGAATACGAACAGGCCCGTCAATGGAAACTTAAAATTGACCCAACTCGCCCAGGCAGAATAAACTGGGGATCAGCGGGAGAGGACTTCGTCTTTCAGTGGGCATAAAATTGGCCGGAAGTTATGATGACGATGACTAGAGAGTCGTATCATAGTGGTTTTGTTCTCTCCTATCTCATTTTTAGTCACGCCCAACCCCAGGCCCTCATTAATCCACACATGTTTACATAGGAGGGTTTAGATTCCCGTCTTTAGAGAATCTGCTAATGTAGAGACATTTGTGAGTATACTACACCGAACGAGACATTGCCTGCAGTGACTCATTGTGCTATACCACAATCACCCTTCATCATACACTCCTCTTTATTTTCTTTTTTCCCTTACCCCGTGAGAAGTAGCAGGCCAGAAACCCGCTTTCAAGGCCGACCTCTCCTCATTCTTCTCATTGAAGACCCTTCTTCTTCTTCTTCTTTACATAGAAGGTTCTGTTGCACATATACAGCTGATTCAATGTACCAGGTAATTTATTCCGGGAAATGAATAGCGAATGGTGCATTGAAAGGCTCGCGGACATAAAATATAGTATGATAAAGAAAAAAGCGTTAAGTTGTGAAAGTGCACGCGAGCACGCTTCTATTTGGCAGGGCCTCATTAAAGGGCCTTCACAATGGTGGCCCGGCCGCTGTCTAGCTCAGTAATGGCCGAACCACCACCGTCCAAGATGCCATGCCTCGCGAATGTCGACAAGTGCGTTGAAAGGGGAACACACACGCGCTGCTTTCTTCGGAACGCACACAATGCGTTCGTTCCTCGCTGATATCTGGGTCAGCGGGAAACGTCGAAGAGGCCCCCAAGAAATGCGTACGGAAGACGAACGTGGTTCGCGAACAATGTCAACAAGAAGACAAAATCACTAGCGGTACTGGAACAAACAACAGCGGGCTCAATCCTTGACGCGCTGACGAAGCAATGCGTTGCAACGGTCCCGGACCGTAACTGTCAGCGTAATAGCCGGTACGAACGCCCGCGCACAAATGCAATGGCGTAGCCTGAAAATGCGCTGCAAGCTTGTGCTTTCAAAAGAGGCGTACGCACTTCGCAAGCGCGGTTTTTTACGTGCGGCCGTCACCGCGGAAGAACGGCTTGAGCGTCGAGCGGACCGACAAGAGAATGATGACGCGGACGAAAGGGAGAGCCCTTTGTGTCGATGCCTTTGGCACGCGGCAGCGAGGGGGACCTACAAAAGCGTAATCCTTTGTTCGCGGGTTTTCCCTTAGCGACCGGGCAACGTTAGTGGGGTCAACCAAAGCCCCTCACTAAGCTGTCAGGTCCAAAGACCTCGGACCCTTCGCAGCTGCGGTGCCGAAGTGTAAGGCCAATTACGGGTGGTGGGAGGCTCGGCGGCCAAGGAATTATCGGTGCTGAGGCGTTGACGTCTTCATGTCTGCGCCGTCGAAGCGCTTGTCCCGGCGTAGATCACTCCAGGCGATTGTAACGGCATTAGGTCGGACTCGAGGTGAAGGAACTTCGGCTATGCTTGAGTGCAGAGAGCAAAGCCGTCCCGCTGTCGCTTGAAATATAATGACTGAGCAGATGGGGAAAAGTAAGCCACAGACGTGTGGCCGATCACGTGGGTCGAAACTCAACAGGCTCGGTACTTCTATTACGTGGTCGTGCTGCCGACCTCGATTGAGAACTGAGGGTGCGACTCGTGACACTGAATGGTCCACACCGGCTCCCTTGACCCTCGTTGGAGAATAATAAACAAAAAGTAATCGGACGGTCATGATGGGGCACGGCGCAACGTATAGAGCTGTATATAGGATCCTTTAATACAGCGCCTTGCGTGCCACGTAGCTGGGGATATTCTCATCGTAGTTGAACTACCTGCCTGCCATGAATCCGGAATTTCTCTGTTCAGTAACCTCATATGCTCTGTTGCTTTGTTTCCCGTACTGTATCTCATTGGCGCTCTACCATGGAAGCCGAACTGCTTCGGTAGTGATACGGCTAATGTGTGTTAGCATATCCTGATGTGTTTTTTTCAGCATTTTTCACCGCAATGCGAACATAATTCGCGCTCGAACGTTCGAAACGGTTAGAAATCGCATACCTGTGTGAGATTGATCAACTGAACAAGATATCGATGCGAGTGTGAAATAATGTGTTAGTCGAAAACAGGCTTGTATTATTTGTCTAGTCCAAGTGGTGCAATAAATATTATCCATCAAACCTGTTTACTTACAATACACCGTAAGCCGCACGCGGCCTATTTACACCTAATCTACAACCGGGTCAAGGCACCAAACCGTGGTACGCGAAGCCGTTTAGCCTTTCGGCCTCTTCAACACTCTGCCTTCCCTGTCCAGCTATGACATCGTGCGGCCGTTCGCCTGCTGACGGCGATGACCCGCAGATGACAATCCATCATAGGATTGAGGGCATACTATATAAGAAACGCTAATACACAAAGCGCCCCTTTCACATTTACACAATCTGGAATGAACAAGGGATATGCCCTTGCGCAGTTTTAATTTGACCTCTGTTAACAAAGTTTTTGTAATTAACCTCATGAATAAATTAAAGACTAGTTTGATTCCTTCGGTTCCGTCTACGTGGAACAGTGGCTACGGTGTTGGCTGTGCTCACCCGAAAATCGCGGGTTCGATCCATCATCATCATCATCATCATCATCATCATCATCATCATCATCATCATCATCATCATCATCATCAACATCATCATCATCATCATCGTATTATTATTATTATATTATTATTATTATTATTATTATTATTATTATATTATTATTATTATTATTATTATTATTATTATTCGATTCCTTCAATCGCTGATTAATACCGCTTGACAATGCCACCAAATTTTGCGTGAGGCTGCCTTCCGCGCCCCTATTACGGACGTTCGGCATTCCACACTTGCTAACTCCACGAAATACAAGAACAAAAAAAGGCACCGGGAAGAAAGGGCTTGCTAGAAGGGTTACCCTACATGAGTTCCAGCGCCTAATCAAAGTGTGCCAACCTTCGACTTCTCAAGCGAACCGGGTGTGCGCTAAGGATAGGCCTACAAAAAAATTCGTTATACCGGTACGAATATGCGCTATGGCACACAGTAACTTCAAGGGTATCTACGTCATGTCCTACTGTATACGAAAAAAAAAGCAGGGTGTATTTTATATACGGAGCAGCCGGCAGACATTGCGTAGCGGAACAGAACGGTCCCTCCGATGACGCACTGCGAACGGAGGGGGGGGGGACGCGAAAAAAATATGTATAGGCAGCAGGACGTGTTACGAGCAAGGAGATAACCCTACGGTACCGAAAGAGGAAGCCCAAAGCGTGCCGCTCCTCACGCCCCGATGAACGCGAAAACGATGCGTGCTTGCGCGCCTCATCGGCGATACACCTTGACCTGGTGGCTGCTGCCGTCGTTTTGCTCGACAAGTCGTGCCATCCCTTTGCTCACTCTCTCCCCGCCATTTTCATTCTCCCATAGTCTTTTTCCGGCTATCCGTCCTGTCCTTTTTCTCCATCGCGTCTCTTTCTCCGTGTCGTAGGTTGACTAACTCAGTCCGGGCAGATGAAAGGAACCACCCTGCACGCATGTAGAGCCCTCCGCCCGCGCCACAGCCCGGCGCAGTTCTCGCCGTACGACCACCGCCCTGCCGCCCTTCTAAATTCGTGCAGCCGAAACGCTCGTCTTTCCTTTGTCTCTGTAGTTCTGTGCAACGTAGCTCCTTGACTCGAGTAGGTGTCGGGCCACTTCTATCTGACTGCTTCTGGTGATCAATAGTCTTCGAAAGTCGTGATGCATTCCATGAATTGATATGATTGATGTGAGCGGTTTAACGTCTTAAAATCACCATACGATTATGAGAGACGCCGTAGTAGAGGGCTCCGGAAATTTCGACCATCTGACATTCAATGAATTGGAATGGCGAGCTGGTTGGAGGTACGTTATTGTGTACCACAAATTTTCAATGACGATTCGCACGTTATTAACCCGCACGACGTGGTTTGCTGTGGTCAAGCGGTCTCAGCTGTCTTCGGGAGCTAATTAGTACTTGCGATTGAGCTAGTTTGTGATACATCAAGACAGCCTCACGGTCACAAATCAGCAGCCAGACACCCTTTATCTTTGAGCGTCGACGAAACCCGGCCGCATTGCGTGCGGGAAGGGGAAGTGGTGCAAGTGTGCGCAACCGAAGCAGCAGATACATTTTAAAGTCTGGCGCAACCTGGCTCGCCCTCATTCACACACATAATAACGCGCGCGTTTTCGCGTTCCCACACCACTATAGATAGCCTAACGAAAAATTGGTTAGATCCCACGTACCTTTGATATGTGGAGTTTAACGTCTCAAAA
>WOVY01003757.1:0-10572 GCA_013436015.1 Rhipicephalus annulatus | reverse complement strand
GAACCACGGTGTAAGAAGTAGCTTAGGTGAGCGAGCGCGCTCGCTGGGCGCGCCGCGGTAAGGTTCTGCTTCCAGATAGCGCCAACAGATGGCGCGCGAAACTAATGCCCTTTAGGGTGCCTTGATGCCCGCGCGCTCGCGCGCATCGAGGCACTCTAATGCCCTTTGGCTCTGCCTCCCGCATGCCGTGCGCTTGCGTCCCGTTCGCGGTGTAGGACCGCTCTGCCGAGGGCAACCGAAGCGCTGTCAAGGACCTACGAGCGGTTTTTACGTATTATGAGGCCTAGTCGTTGACTTATTGTTCACAATGGGTTGCCCAGGAACGATTGGCGATGTGCGGTTCACTTTGGCTGGAGACTGCATATAACTGATTAATTTTTCTTAATAACGTAAACCGAGGCCTGAGCAGTACGTTGGAATCGACATTAAGCTATGGCATCATGGAACAGGTTCTGGTGCGACCACGCTTTGTCGCAATCGCATGATTACACAACTTAACGTTTTTTTTTTTGTTTTTTTTTAGTGACGTATGTGCTGTTTTTTTCATCAGCTGTACCTGGCGCCACTGGTTCAAAAGCCAGGGGCATCTCTCCTTGCTATTCCGCTTATATTGCCGCGAAAGCTTTGTACTGTTTGTTTTGTACGTGTTCCTCTGACCTATGGTGCAACGCACCTCGGGGGATAGGCCATGGATCGTTCGCGTTGAAAGTTACCGCCACAAGACTTTATCACTTTTGTGCGCGATACGAGATGTCCTAAAAGTAACTACAAGAAACTGGAACAGTGTCTTCGACATTGTTCCACATTCTTGTCGTTACTTGCGGGCGCTTATCTCGAAAGTTTTTTACGGCTTTTAAATTGAGCACGGCCTAAAGCCACCAAGCACTCTGTTCTTCGACGACCGCCGTGCACGTTTGTTGCTGTCGCCGGCCCCGAGTTGTACGGTTCTTAGTTGGCGCTAGTCCGCCTAATGAACACTTTCTTTTAGAAGCGTTTTGGTTCTCTTCCTGACCGTCGGACTGCCGTCATCACTACGTGACAATACGTAGCATAACTTCACATCAGGACACATATACCATTTATTTACTGACTTTTAGAATTTTCAGACATGAAATCGATCACACAAGAGGACACACAATATGTCCGATAAAAGAAGTTCATGAAACGCATATAAGCAAAGAAAGTCGCATTGAGTCCGTGTAGCGGTCGTGCTCACACAAGCTTTGCCATTTTTCGCAAGTCGTGGCTCTTTTTTTCATGTCTATTCTTCAATTGCCTACAGTACTGACGCATACGTAGGCAGATATAGTAGTGTAGCAACTTCGCAAGCATTTCTTCTTTGTGCGTACCGCAAGGAAATGTGAAGTGGAAATTCTCCAACACGGCATCAGTAGTTTTGTCGTATGCATCCCTGTCCCCTGCATACTTGGCAAACTGTTCCTCGGTGTACTTGAAAAAGTCAAAGAGGTGCATATTTGGATGCGTGAGCCAGCCCCGGGTTTTTACAGTTCACGAGATCAGCTTCGGGCACGCTTGCGAGACCTTGTTTTCCTTGAAGAGCGTTCTTGCAAATGGAACAGGTTGTTCCATTGCGAAGTTTTCTGGACACAAAACCTGTAACGTAGTAGACAATGCACTCAACTACTGTTGCGTCTGTGTCAGGGTCGTCGAAATCGAAGACATCATCGCACTCCCAGCTTCCTTCGTCGATGAGCCCGTCAAGCTTTCGCTTTAGTTCATCCAACTTTCCTGTGCGTTGCGCGGCAGAACCTTTATATATTTCCCTGATATCAGACAAAGTCACAACGGCTGCTTGTCTTTTATCAGGCAGCGTGCAATTCCCAAACTTTGGTGGTTTTACCAAAGAATATAAGCTGAGCATACGGTACAGCTGTAGGAACGTGGGAAACGTCGGGTGCTCATTTTGCCCACCAGCTTGCCTGATTATTCCAAAGAAGCGCTCCAGCGGGTCTTGGTTC
Source organism: Rhipicephalus annulatus (assembly GCA_013436015.1). Classification (NCBI taxonomy): domain Eukaryota; kingdom Metazoa; phylum Arthropoda; class Arachnida; order Ixodida; family Ixodidae; genus Rhipicephalus; species Rhipicephalus annulatus. The sequence continues at coordinate 8,593 of WOVY01003757.1, read as the reverse complement.
ATCTTCGCCGTCAATACATACTTGAAGTCACAGTCCTTCAGCAGGTAAATTGACAGCTCCCGCACTGATTTCAGGGTTACGCGTAGGCCTTCTGCAGTCGACTGCGTCAGAAAAAGGTCCTTATGAATTTCCCCGCTCACGACCTGTTGCTCCCATGAGTCCAGCCACGCGGATGCAGATTCTAAAACACAAAAATCTCTGCCTTCTAGTTTTAAGCCTTCTGCTGGAAAACGTCGGTTTAAAGCGTCAAACAGGTCATTTAAAAAAAGTGTGAACTCGACCGTCGGCTCAACATTGGTCAGACGAGACGCGCCTCTCTTTGCATAGAAAAGAATACCCTTTGGCTACGGAGTTGCTAAATATCTGCGTGGCAAGCTTCACCCTCATCCTCAGCATTTTGGAAGGGTTGATGTGGTTGAATGTTATTTTAGGGCACACCTTTAGCTCTGCTTTGTTCTCGTTGTCTGCAACGTACAGGGCATCGTAGCACGACCATTTTATCAGTTTGCCGTCTTTTTTAAGAACCTTCTTGTCCAGTAGCCTGTTTCTGATGCACTTGAAAATGTGAGGCGTATCAGACAGCACATAAACATTTCTAGAGCTGTCCATTGGGTGCTCAAAGGAATTACGGACGTGGCCAAGTGCACCAGTAATGCCGAGCTGCTTCCACATCGCGCGATTGGTGGATGCACCATCACACACTACTCCGTCTACGAACAAGCCGGCTTTTTCTAGGTGCACGATGCACTGGATCAGGAGTTGCGAAAGCAGCGTCCCCTTAGTTGGTCCTTTTGACGCAAACACGGCTACTGGCTGTAGGTAGGTTTCACCAAACGGAGCAAATGCAAAGACGAGGCCATGATCTGCGAGTTCCTTGCTCTGATTATTTTTCTCTCCTTGATCAACAAGGCCAGTGTACGTCATTGTCTGCGAGTTGACAGCCATTTCCTTTCTTACTTGAATTTCGTCCAAGATCAGGATTCCCCGCCGCTGGAATGCGGTCTTTCCGGCAACTTTTATCTTGAGGGCTTTGAAGAAGTTGTCGTCGAAACCGCACTTCGGACCAACCATGCTTATGTACTTTCGCACTGTGGTAACGCACGGCAAAGGCAGTATATCGTTTGTTTCTCAAGAAAGAGTAGGTGGCCGGGCTCCGTATGTGCAGCAAGAGGCACAACAAGATCCAATCGTCTGTGTATCGCCTGCTTGTTTTTGATGCGCACCTTGCGACTGATACACATTCTTCTATCAAAAGAAGCTGTGCTGGCGGTATATCAAATCCCTTTAGCTTCTCCTTGATATCTTGCTCCTGCAAATCTGTTAGCTCTTTCATCGCTGCTTGCAACTGCTCCAATAACAGCTTGTTGCGCTTGGCCAGTCGTGCTCGTGACCGCTGAACAGCTGATCGTGCATGCCGCAAAGCAGAAAGCTTCTGTTGTTGGGTGGGCACCACCGATAACCTGAAACGCTTGAGAGGTATTCCCTGCTTGGCTCGCGCAGCTCGGCGATCAGCATGTATTCTAAGGGTGTCAACGAGGCCCGAACACAGGCGACAGATAGCACCTCCAGGTGTCACCAAGAGACATTTGTTGTGTCTCCAGCTTTTTTGACAGTCCACAAAGGCACATTCAGGGGACACATCAGGGAAGTCCTTTTAAACTAGGCCCTCCCCTACACACATCTATGCCGTCAACAACTTTGAGCATGGATTCAACTTCAAGGGCAGATGTGGCGAAGGGACTTACCCCTATTGCAGCAGAGTCGATCAACTTGTCTAAGATGTAGACTTGGACTTCCATGTTGCTTTTGACATGCAGAGCCTTCCTGTTAAACAGCACCGACGATCCGTCGCTTGTCCTATGCGCAACCGCAGCGTCAATAAACACGACGTCCCTCACTCCAGCTAAGTTGATGAGATGCGCCGCCCATGATGGCTGTGGCAGGCTAACGCAAGATACTGCACTGAAAAGCCGTTCGAACACTGAGTCACATGAGTTACTCTCACCAGTCTTAGTCACACAACAGCTGTCGTCAGACGACGTTTCCATATTGTCCGCTGGGGAGACTTCTATGTGGCTAGCTGTCGTTGGCAAGTTGCTGCTATTGTTGTTACAGCTACTCACCGAAGCAGCCACAGGAAGCGCTAGCCGTTTCACTTGCTTTCGAGGGCTTTTAATCTTTCTGGACAGGTAGCTTGGCGCCCCTTCGAAAATTGACGGCACAGCGTCTTTTGAAAGGCCCGCTCTTCTTGTTCCAGACATCAGCACATGGCCGTCAATTCCCGCAGACCACGTCTTCAGGATAAAACGGGAAGCGAAATGCTTCTCACAAACGCGATCCGTTCTTTGGAGCACGCGGGTCCTTACGAGGAATGGCTCGTCTCCATGCTTCCAGTCTTGCTTCATCGTTCGGCGGCTTGAAAAGCGAGAACTTTTCTTTGCAAGACTTGTAACCGGTGTTACAAAACGGTACGAAGCACTTTCCCATTATGCAGGCTCATGAAAAAGTTCGAAGGTTGGGAGCTACCTGGCAGACAAATGAACAATGCTTTGACAACACCCGGCGAGCAGCAACAACGTGCCGTGAACAAAGCTGCAAACGGCTAGTGCTGTCTGAGAGCGCGAAGCGAGTGAGCGGGCACAAGTTTCTAGCGCCCTCTCTTGACGAGCGGAGAAAGGAGAACTCTAAGCGTGCCGCAGTGGCCCTCGCCCAGCGCGCGCCGTTCAATCCACCTAAGCTACTACTTCTTACACCGTGGTTCGAACTAAACGCCGAAAAGACGAAATAAAAAAAAATGTTGAAAGTTATTTCTTCAGACAACACGGGCCTGCAGGGAAGCTTACAAAATAGGTGATGAAAGGTGTCATTAAGCGCAGAAACAGGAATTTCAGTTATTCACAGGATGAAAAAAATATAGGGTAGCAGTAATATCGAATACCAAACACGTACTATCAACAGCAAAAGTTTGCTGGACATTGGATCCACGACAAATGCGATTTCCCGCTATATCGGGGCTTAATGCTCGTAATCAAGTTGTTGACCGTATAGGTCGGAATGCCAAGTGCAATACGGAACATTTATTTCGAAATTACATTCCCAGACAAAGTAGGGATTCAGCTTCATCGAACATTTCGCGTCTCGCAAGTGTTTGCTGTTGACGCAAAGAGAAAAATAAATTTAAGTAAAAAAAAATTGCGCGCAGCTTCCCTCGGGGGAACACTGAGGAGGATGCGGAGCATATAATTGGTTAACGGGGTGTTAAAGTGCGACTTACTTGGGTCGATGGCTAAATTGGCTAACGTGGTTGTGAAATGGGGTGTTAAATTGCGACTTACTTGGGTCGATGGCTAAATTGGTTAACGTGGTTGTAGGAGGGGTGTTAAATGAGTGAACACGTACACACGTATGCGAAAGGACGGCGCTGGTCGAAGGGACGTCGATCATTGTGTTTGTGGATTCGTTGGAATTCATTTCACCGCGACCTTGGACGTCGACGCGCCGTACAAACCAACCGACGAGCGGCAACTGAGCGAGCGAGCGCCGACCTTGAGTATATATACAGCGCGACGGCGCATGCACTGTCAGCTGTTGAATGTTCTCGAAGGAGAAGCGCGCGCGCGGCACAGATGGCGACGGCGCGACGGCGCATGCGCTGTCAGCTGTCGAATGTTCTCGAAGGAGAAGCGCGCGCGGCACAGATGGTGGGCGACGGCGCGACGGCGCATGCGCGCGCGTCAGCTGTCGAATGTTTGAGAAGCGGTGCGGACGGCGCGGACGGCGCACTACAAGGCGCGAGTATAAGATGCTTCCGCATCTAAAAAAGGTGTTGAAATGAAAAGCTGATGAGTGTGCAACGTTCGTGACAGGACAACTGCCTTTAGCATGCGAAAAAAAGTATTGAACTCAGACTGCAATTTATGGAAGAAGCGCAAAAACAAGACAACTGCCTTTTTTCTTCTTATTATTTTCATGCGTGCGCACCTTTCCCAGCTTTGTTTTTGTTTAATTTTGATCGTTAGACTACAAACTTTAATTAAGGAACAAATATGTTATCGCCTATTTCCACACTTCTTCACGTTCTTGTACAGGCGATTCCTATGACATAAATAAACAAACAACATTATAGATGGTACACAAGTTTCGCAGAGGTATAACTATAATGAAAAAAAGTACGTACTTTCCTCATTCTATTCGCTCAGTTTCAGCTGTGCCCGATTCGCACGCAGATTCAAAAGCGGATGCGTTAAACGTGCGTAAATGCAAATTTTCTTGGCCTCCCTTCAAGGGTGAAAAACGGATCGAAGAACTGGTTTGCAAGAAGCGGTCTCGAGCGCGCACGGGTGTACACTCGATATAGGCTAAGATGACGTATCATTGGTTAAGACGGCACTCCTATAGACTCGACAATGGTGGCTCCATGCCCAAGTGTGTCTCTGTGGATTATTGGGCACGAGGTCGTAGGTCCGACCCACCGTAGCATAGTGCCAACGTTGCGAACTACTTTTCATGTTGTGTAAGGGGCTTCACCCTATAGTTCAGAATGACGGCGCATAGTTTTTCAAAGCACTAGGGTTAGGGACAGGGGGGGGGGGGCCAAATAGACTTTAAGCGGGCAGAATCAACTAGAAGAAGGTTATCTGATTGGTGGCTAAAGTCTGGGATAGTTTGGAAGGCACGAGTGAAAATTAAACCCTTCACTGCACAGTACGAATCCTCAACCTCACTATTTAAAGAGAAACAAAGATAAATCTAGTGGTTAGTTCACTAAGTATAATGGTTAGGTGGCACGAAGTCGTAGGTCTGACCCACGGTAGCATTGCGCCAACATTGCGAACTACTTGTACGACAAGTAAATTAAAAAAAGGGGGGGGCGAAGGATTTATTTGGTTTCGTAAACAAATTCGTATGACGTTGTGATACCTGGACTCCGTTTATGAAGGAAAAAAAGTGTTTAAGGGTCTGTTTTCCTTTATTAATTGACGTGTTATTCCTTTATTAGACACAATATTTAAAAAATTAACAGACGATGAAGCCAAGAAAGATACAGGTGAAGTTAAGAATAGTAACTTCAATGTGAATGTGGATAAAGAAAAGTCGGCAACTTGCTGCCGGCAAGGGACCGGTTGGACTCCATGTAATCATCAAAGGATTTGAAAAGCAAACACACACACACACACACACACGCATATATATATATATATATATATATATATATATATATATATATATATATATATATATATATATATATATATAGGAAAGCTTACTGGCTAGTATGGTTAGCGCTGACATACGCCCCAGGGGTTGTTTTAGGGTGCTCTATAAGGATCACTTTGAGCCTGTGTGAGCTATATACTTACGCAAGAAAAGAGAACACTCGGGAACGAAAAAATTTCCCTTCAACTCCTTCTTCGAGAATACTGGCTGGTTATGTATATGACTGTCTTTAAGGAGAACGCATGAATTCTCTTTGGATCCATTTTTTTTTCTCTTAGAGAGTGTACCACATCGTTACCGACTAACATGGCTTTGTTATACTATTCTCCGCTCTTTCAAACGCCTTTCGCGATATAGTGTCGGCGACGTCAATCCTTTCAGTCTGCTGCGCCCACAGCTCAACAACGAAAGAGAAGCCATTGGCCGCAGGCTGCGAAAATGGTGACATTCTATGCATGTGTCCCACGGCCGCTTTTGAAAGGTCATCCAGTCGACAGCCATCGAAGCGCCACAACTCCCATCGACTCGATGGAGTTGTCATGTTGCTACACGGAGGTTTACAACGGCCCTTCTGTGCAAAGGCGCAGGCAGAAGTTTTCTGTTTTCGGAGGATGCGGAGGGGAGGGGGGGGGCTGCTTTTTGATTTGAAGCAGGGGCCGGGCAGGCCAATTGTCATTTAGCGCTCTGTATGCCATGACGAAAAAAAATGCGAGAGGAGGGGGGGGGGGGCGCGGGCCCGGTGTTCCACACTGGTCCGTCCATGCGTCCGTCCATTTGTCGGTCCACGCGTTCCGACGAACGAGCGGACGGGTGGACAAACGAACCAACGCTTCGCCTCACTCATCATCATTCACTAGTGGTTATGCTGTTATTTTGTTCAGCTATTTCAGTTCAATTATTAATTCATATCTATACATACATACTTGTCTTTTAAGCTGTTGAAAAGCGAAACTGCGGTGAGCGAGAGGACAGCGCGGCGAAGGCCAGCACGTCGGTGTTGTCGGACTGAATGTGCAGTTTCACACGTTTCAAGGCGCCAAAAAATGTTTCAATAATAACTACCAACGCTCACATGTTGCCCCTTTAGAAGCATACCGGTTAGCTTCATTTCTTCTAATAGTGACTATATACGAGCACGCTGTGAACCAGGGAGCACGTTCACGCTGTGGCCGCTTCCGTCCCTCAAAGGCGATTGAAGCTACGAAAAAAATTGTGGGGTGATCCATTGACTTATAGACTATACTGACTCTGCGGCCTTCGAAAATCCCCCCGGTACCAGCTCGTGCTTGACCGTCGAGTCGATAGACCATCAGCTGGAAGGTTTTCCAAACGCCCGTGTGGCACGGGTACTGTAGACGCACAGGAGCTTTCGAGAAGTTACTTTTCCCAAAAGGCAAAACGGCAATCAGTAGGGGAGTTCAACGGCTCTTGATTGCCTTCTTACGAGACACACGTGGGTTCTTGGAACACTTAGTGACACGTCCACGATATGAACACATGATTGGGTCAGACTATAGTGTACTAGAATAGAATATTCTAGTACTATACGGTCAGAATAAGTTCCCTAGATTTCCCCTCCTCTCTCTTAAGTACCGGCAACCACTGAAGCGCCACCGACGAATCTGATTGGCTAACGCTTGTTTTCGGTAGCCATGTTCTTCCTAACGCTTTGCCAGCACCTGTTACAACGTGTTCCCCGCTTACTAACGACGGGGCACTAGTGGGAAGAGAAAGGCGCTTCGCGTAAGCACATTTTCCGCTGAAAGACGCGTGGCTATAGTGAGTGCACTTAGACGTACGCGCATGGCCTTGTAAATCTCGAGGTTATGAAGAAAATGGCAGCAGACGCCGGCTGCGAGTGCGAGAGGGCCGGTAGAGGAGGCAGTTGTCGGTACTTGCGTTGAATTCCAATGGCGAAGTCGGAGCATCCGATGGACTCTGCGAGCGAGTCCTCCCCTCAACTCTGGCGTACACAGCAACACCTCCAAATCCGTGACTGGAACACGATTCGCGCTGCCGGAGCAAGTGTGGGGAGCAAGACAGAAGTGGAAGTCCTTGAGTTGCCCAGAATACCTTGCGTGCAGCTGATTCCGCTATTCCACCGTCGTAGTAGTAGTAAACAACTTTATTAAGGCAGCTGACGGGTTCCTAAGTGGCGAGGACCTGTCAGGACATGCCTGGTCGCCACCTCGTCAGCGCGTTGATGGCCTGGAGCTGGGTGTCCAGGCTTGTAGTCGGGAGGACTCTCTCCCAGACCACACTTGAAGGTGACTGTCCTAGGATCTTTGCTGGGGGAGGGTCCTTGCTGGATCCCCAGATGATGTGCGCCAAGGTTGCGGTCTGTGTCTTGCAAAGGGTGCACGTAGCTGTGAATAAGGCGCGATATATATGTACGGGGAAGGGAATGAGTTCGTTTGAAGCCGCCGCCAAGTGATTTGTTGAGCTTTGTTTAGTTGCGGGTGCTGGGGTGGTCTGGTTCGCCTTGATAGCTTGTAGTACTGCGTGATGTCGTGAAAGGTGATGAGTGGTTAGGTCGACTCCGGTATCGTGGTCCGAAGTCTGGCCCACCGCTCGGCGCACGAGTCCTCGAGCTTGTTCTGTGGGCGGCTTCGTTACCCGGGTTCCACCGCCGAAATCCTGTCTCGAATTGCTGCTCGTACGTGATTGTTCGCTGTCACTCTGCGACGAAATTGATTTGCCCAGTCGGTCATGTCGTCCACTGTTACTGCCTGGCTACTTTCGCCTGCTGCAACGTAATAATCATCAACAGCACGTTGACGCCTTCTTAATTACGCTGCGTCGATGCTCACGTTTTCTGCTTCCAATTCGAACGCTAGGAGCGCATGCGAAAGTGACTGGCGCGAGAACTTTGCGGCCAATGTTTAATAAGTTCGCTACACTTATTGGTCGTCCGTTGCGACCATTGTTGTTGCTTGCAACAAGAAGGTCGGCTGACGAGAAGATTAATTTTTCTTTCGAAGGAAACACCCCTTCATGCACGAGGCGTTAGATAGAAGAACCGAACCTCCTTATGCACTCTTAAAGTTTTTGATGCAATATCGTTTAAGGTTGGCTTCTTGAAGCTTTAACATACCTCAGTACAATGAGGTGATCTATTATTATTATTTATTATTATTATTATTATTATTATTATTATTATTATGATTATTATTATTATTATTATTATTATTAGTATTATTATTTGAAGCTGGCAGTTACATTTCACGTATGCTGCCAACTGCTTACAACACTCTACTATTCACAGAATACAGTCTATGTTAACTTTCATGATCTTTGTATTCCTCGCAGTCCACTGACTTTTTTTTTTTGTCTCAGCTTTGCACTGTCTTAACAGTTTTTCACAATGTGCCGATTC
>WOVY01003756.1:0-24632 GCA_013436015.1 Rhipicephalus annulatus | reverse complement strand
GCAGCCGATAGTGTGCTGTATTGCAAATTGTCAAAAGCAAACTTCACTCCATTAATTTAATACGCAGACAAAAACTTGAGCTGAGTAATCATCCCTTGTTATCCGAAAGTATTTGCTCCTCGATGTGGAGTTATAAGTGAAAATAACTGGAGCCTTGCTGCAAGATTTCAATAAAAAATCTGTATTTGTAAAAAACACCCTGCATATATGCAAAGGAAAGGAGAGAGAAATAACACTACCATCATATCACAAAGCCAGAAAGTCAGAAAAAGGTGAAGCTACGAAATTCTATATATTTTGCTTGTCCATTTTTCTGGCAAGTGCTACACATGTTGCCTCTAGAGTCCGTTCAGACTTAGGGGAAATCTCATCGTGCGTGGCCTTGTGATGCGGCTATGATGCAGCCAGCACGACAGTCGCACGCCGGTAGCAGCGCGCGCTTGCGCAGACGCTTGAGGGGTATTGTGTAGGACCGCGTCATCAGCTACGGCCAGGCACGCTGGCCGCATTGTGAGGTGGCGGGTGAATTTTATTGTTGTTGCGGGAACTGCGTCGATATTTCTCATTATGTCACGGTACGCATTATTGCCACCCAAAATCAGCGCAGTCATCACTGCTGCTAGTGACGTGATGGGGTATTAAGTGAAAATGGAAGCTGCACGCCTGCATTTCGGAGCCTACGAGTCAGTGCTGACTGAAGTGATGAAATGCCATTGAGAAGAAGACGTCTAGTTTGTTTTATGTGTAGAACCTGCCTTAGCTGCACAGCAGTCACTGCAGAGGGCTTCGTTTGTCTTTTTTTTTTATAGCGTGGCTCGGTATTGCTCCTGTGATATTCCCAGTCGCAGCACACAGCGTTTCACACAACAAGAAAAAAACTACAAGTGAATGCACTCATTGTACAGGTATTCGAAAGAGAAAGGCAACGTATGCTTTCAAACTGTCTTTCTAGAACCCCGTTATTGCAAATAAGGCTGAGAGGTTGGCATTGCCACACATTTAGCACAGAATGTCAATCTAGCTGAACAATGAAATAAGCAGGCTGTCCGACAATGTGGCCATCGCGCACAGTCATCGCAGAGGATTCAGATCAATAACGCACTGGAGTGTCTGCGCATGCGTGAACTGCTGCCGGCGCGCGGCTGCAACTCTGGTCGCAATGCGATGCCATGTGCTCCGAGATTTCCCCCCAAGTGTGAAACAGATTGTACATGCATGGATGCATGGAGGTGGAGTTTTGATCAAAACTCCCCTCCAAGGCACAAAAAAGGAGAGAGAGAACAAGAACGTACCTTAATATTTTTGGTCTTGTCATCTTCGTGGGAGTTCCGCTTGCGGTTGGGCTGAAGAAGATCAGAAAAGTAATCTGTTAAATTAATCTCGTAGCTTAAAGTGGAATTCAACATATCAAATAAGCGCTACAGCTATGATAGTTTATGTAGGGTAGTTATTATACTTAGAGTTTGTGAAAGTAGTGGCGCAAGGAATCGAACCTGCAACCTTGGGTTCTGCAGCAGCCGCAATAACACAAACACTGTGTACTGCCCTGCTCAGTACGAGGTGAAGAGACCCAGTGTTCCCGGCAATATGTTGAAAGCAGCATACTTTTTTCAAGGACTGAGCTTTATGGCTATCTACCGGTGTACAGAGAAGAATTAAAGAAGAGAAGAAAAAATATGCCAAGCCTACATAGCATGAGTGGCAAAGTTTCAAGCTCACCTCCTTGCATCATGCACGGTGGTAATAGTAATACCTCGCATAGTGCTGTGTAATTGCTAATGACCCAAGTAAATATTTTTGTGATGCAAAGCTTTTTACTGGGCACGCAAGAAGTTTTAGTCTAACTAAAATTTCTCATGTGACCTGGTAAAGTACCCTTTAAGGAGCACTGACATTAAGTTTATTTATGTCAAGCTTTTTGCATTCAACGACCTCTTAGTAAAAATTCGTGACCTAACACGCAAGTGCGGGACGAATAACTCACTTTTATTGATTTCTGCGACTGCTATCTAGCATTATTCAAAATAAACCGGCAAGCCCGCCATTTCTTTACGGTAACCTCCAGATCGTGCCACAGCTGACCCCTCCTCCACAAAAAAGAGCGACGTGAGGCTCAGCTGCTCCGAGAACATTTCGTGGTAGTAGGTGCACACATTAAGTCATGCCTTGTCACCTGCATTGCCGTCCTCACCATACAAAGTGTTGACTGGGGCTGAATACTTCTATACCATGCAACTTTTGGAGCACATAATTTTCTCTAACTTGGTCACCTGTCTAGAATTAAATTCGTTTTTTAGCAGGTCACAGGATGGATTTAGGAAGTCATTCTTATGTGAAACGCAGTTGCTTTGGTTTACGTATTTGTTACATATCAATCTAGATCGGAGTTCACTGGTCGACTGCATTTTTTTTAGACTTTTCAAAGGCTTTTGACAAGATTAATCATCACCTACTACTATATAAGCTCGGGACCCTTAATGTTGAGGGCGGTATTCTTGCTTGGATCGTGTTTTTCTTAATTAATCGCTCACAATTCGTTGTTGCTAACAACTACAGCTCACCCTCTTGTCCCGTTACTTCTGGTGTGCCCCAGGGTTCTGTGTTGGGCCCTTTACTATTCCTTATTCATGTTAACGATTCACCCGATGTTGTAACTTCTTCGATTCACCTTTTTGCCAACGACTGCGTTGTTTACCGAGAAATTGAATCTAACTCTGATGCTAGTTCTTTGCAAAGTGGCATTAATAATATTGCCAGCTGGTGTAGAACTTGGCACATGGACCTCAACACTAACAAATGTAAAGTTTTTACGTATCTCACGAACTGCCGGACCTCCTGCTAACTACATCTTAAATGACGTTGATCTAGAGTCTGTAACTTCGTATAAATACTTGGGATTCATATAACATCTGACTTGAACTGGAAACGTCATATTAACTATGTTATTAACAATAGCAACCGTATGCTACGGTACCTACGACGCAACTTTAGCCGTGAAACTAACGATGTATAAAACACTAGTTTGTCCAAAACTCGAATATGCATGCTCCATTTGGGACCCTTTTCAACTGAACTTAACTCACTTGCTTGAAATGGTACAGAATAGCGCAGCACACTTCATTCTATCTAACTACCATCCCCACTAGCAGTGTTACGTCAATGAAACGCAGCCTTTCGCTACAGTCACTTGAATCACGTCGCAAAGCATCTCGTCTCATACTTTTTCACAAGATATTCAATCATCCACTTTTAAAAGCCTCAGTTCATTACTACTCCATCCTGTTACTCAGCTTGTTTAGATCATCAACATAAGGTACACGTCATTAGCTGCCGCACTAACACAACGACTGGAACCACCTTCCCTCGGACATGGTTTCCATGTCAACTCATGACTTGTTTTCTTCTACAATACAGGAGTACTTAAGTGATGACGCGTATGACGCGTGAAGTGTACATTGTACATATATATATTATACTCCGTTTGCCCCATGTTTCTGATGATACTTACACATACATTCAGTGTATTGCCTAACATCGAATTTTCATGTCTTGTAATCTTTATTATTTTAATGTTACTATGTTTGCTCTTGTTTATAGTTTATTATTTTTTTGTACCCCAGTCCCCTCTGTAAAGATATGTGCGATTGAGGGTAAAATAAAATAAAATAAAATGGTCATGTTGACGTGCAACATGCGTGCAATGCGCTTTTTCCGCACTTCCAACCAGGCGACGGCATGGCGACGAAACCGTTAACAGTGGCAGAGTGACGAGTACACATTGAATCACGCCCAGTTTTTTTTCACAGTTCTTTTACACAATTTTTTTTAAATTCTGTAGTTTCAAGGAATCATCCAAAGCGAGGCGACGAAAATCATGCATGAAGCGCGAGTGCGTTTGCGTGCTTTGGCGCAAGCGGGCACCATGATATGACCACTTAGATGTAGACTTCATAGCTACTAACGCATCGTCACTCAGGATGGTATGTGTGAAATGTACAGGTAGCACTAGTATCGATGTTGCAGGGCCCTCCGTTTTCCGATGTATGCAATTAAAATTAGGCCAAGAGGACCTACGCATACCAAAAAATAGAATGAAGGGCACATCTCAATTCTGATATTTGATGTCAGTGCTCCTTCAAGAAGTAAATGACAAACAAAACAAAAAGCATGTGGACATTGATTTTTTCAACACACTAATTTTCCCTTGATGACACTCCACAGTTTTGTATTTTTAAAATTAAATGTATATAAGGAGAGTTGGCGCCAATGCGTGGCGCCGACTACTCCTCTGCTCTTGCACAATGGTTGTCATCGCATATTAGAAAACAAAAACAAGGCTACCTCAATACAAAACTACCCGATAAATTTTTTCATGCAATATAGAATGTAAAAAACTAGTATTTACAGAATTGCGTCTCTCAATCATATGGTGGTTTTGGGACGTTAAACCCCCCCAACAGTCTAATCTAGTATTCACAGAATTGAAATACCCACACAAAAGTTCCCTAAATGTTCTCAAATGCAATTGTGTCTTTCAGCAGTAGTCTTAAATGATGCCTTTTAACTGCAACAAATAGGTTTTCACAATGATTTATCTGCAAAAATGAGAAACATACCAGTTAACAATTACGCAACAACATTTTCTTTTCCCATTTAGTGCTTTTGTGATATTTCTAATTTCTACCGAAAGTGAACAACTGTACACCCAGTAGGGCTTTATAAGTTTCATTTTAGCCATTGGTCCAAGACTTTTGCTATTGATGGGGCCTCCTTATCCACAGAATTTAATTTTGTGTAAAAGTTTTTTTAGAGGCCCATCATAATTTTTACAATGTACTCAATGTCGTCTTCAGCTTCTCTTATTTTGTACAGGAAAGCCTTCACATAGGCCGTGCCAAGCCAAAGCCTATGAGTGGCTCTTTCTACAGATCGGCTAACCTTCAACGAAATATTGAATTCTACGCTGTGATCAATGCTACATAACTAAGAGTTTTGTGCACCATTTCCGAACCAAATTTCCTGAAGCTCAACTTCAATGATAGAGGTAGCAGTGATACAGTATTATCCTCCTATTGCACTGCACTGCCATGCGATCAGATGTGCAAGGGACAAAATAGGCTTGTGTCTATAATTTGATTTCTACTCATTACTATTTTGTAACTGTAACAATTACCATATTTTTAAACATTTTTTGGTAATGTGGGGTATCCCGTTACTAGTTATGCGTGTGCTGCCAAATGTGCCGTGTTTATCTCTTCCCTCTCTCCTCTCTATCTTTCATCTCCACCATCCCCCTCCCACATGCAGGGTAGCAAACCGGCTGCCTATAGGCTGGTTAACCTCCTTGTCGTTCTTTTCCTCCCATTTTTTTCCTTCCTTTTTCATTAACCTGGGGGTTTTACACAAGACACTTGTCTCATAGACTCCACATTACCAGCACTATCCTCTAATTGCAGCAGTAATGGATAACATACTTCAACATTCTTTGCAATGCGAAGTATCCCATGACTAGTTACGTAGTTTTTTTCATTATAGTTAGCTCAGGGGTTTTACACAAAACACATTAGTCTCATTGACTCCACATTATCAGATCTTTCCTCTAGTCACAGTGGCACACTACTGTCAGCCTGCCAGGCATTGAAAAACATGAGTATCATCTCATGTATCTATCAGTGCACTACCTAAATGCAACTTGAAAAGGTATCATTACCTGGCGTCGTTCACTGCTGAGAACCCAGTCGGGGTCATTTCCTGGTCATTTTCTCCGTCGCTGTCGAAGTCGATGGTTGTGTCCAAGTCGGCGAAAGTGAAAGAGCTCGTCTTGTTTCCACTGTTTGACTGCAACAGACACAAAAACCGTGCGAGATGGCACAGCTCCAAAGCATGGTATCGGTCGTATGTCAAGGCATGGTGTCACAATTAAATTGTGCTTGCTGGTGTCGCCAGTCACTAAGACCATAGAGTTTTCTAAATATACACTAGAGAGAACTTTGGTGCTAGCGTCTATGGGAGCTGAAATGCACGGTGTTTCAGCGAGAATGAGAATTGTGGGTAGTACGCGAATTTGTCTAACCTTCGTACTTCTGGCTCAGTGTGTGTTCATGTGGCTTGAAGCTGTTTTCTCACAAAATAAAAATCAGCAAATGTTCAGAGGTTGCGCTTCACCATCTTATTCTTTTATGTTTACCATTTCAAATCGGGTCACAAAGCTCAAAAGGGCTACTTCTTTTCTTCGAAGCAAAACTGAAACACAGCCCGCAAGTGCGAAGTCTAGGCAAATCCGTGTACTACCCATCATTACATGATTGCTTAACGATCGCAGCATCAGAGTCTCCTTTAGTTAATTTTGGAAAACTCTATGACTAAGACTATTGCAAAAAGTCATCTAGAATGATAATACTGCTGTTGCCAATATTCATCACATGCCCACATAAGCATGTAACGAATGTAGTAACATTATTGTAGCTAAGACAGCAGCTAAAGCACTTTGCAAAAATTAAACAATTCCTCTGGTGAGCTTGTTTGCAAAGAAACCAAAGCGCTGCAATAGCTTTGAACAAATGTGGTCAGTGAAATATTGCTTTCTAACCAAATGCGTCAACACCAAACTTTTTGCGTTCTAGCTTAATTGCTGGCATTCACATAAGATGCCAATTGCAAGTGATTCATATGGTGATTCTAATGAGATTAGAGAATATTCTTACACTACAACATCAACACCACAAAGTTTCAATGTGCAAAGGTGCGTCTTGCCTTCAGAGTTAACATCTGTCCCCAGTGTGAATGTAAGCTTAATAAATATATTACTTAATTCGAAATTTCCAACAGCTTTTGCAGATCTTGTAAAGCTACAATAAAACAGTTTGAGTTTATGAGCATTAAGTAAAACCTGTCTTAAGATTAATTAGCGATATAAGTGGCGTGTACAAATGTGTACAATATGAGAGAATTGCAAATGATTCATACCGTCTCTGGCTTCTTCTTAGGCTTTTTAACAGAAGAACGTCTTCAAAGAACGCCACACGACCTCCTTTGACGCTCGCAAGCTCCTGCAAGTGTGCAGCAGCAAACAAAATCTTCAAAATGCAAACCTAAGCAAGGGCAATGTTGCCAGCATCTTTTGATTGCTATGGTACTTCCAGCCAGATGGTTGTGATTGACAGTCGACCATGTCTACTTGAACCTTGTAATATAGAAGGAGCTTCAACTCTGCTTGTCTCGGCAAGAAAGCCTTTAATACAAGTGTTACAGCAGTGAAATAGCTTTTTCTGAAGCTCAGCATTGCCTTAAACTACCATGTAAACATTTGGACAAAAATTATGGAATTTTCAGGCATACAAAAGCACATTTTCTCTACATTAAGGTGTTATTTTCATTTTGTATGTTGACATAAAACCTTGACCAAATTGAGTTAAAATAATTGTTACACTATTGGTATCAGTACGACACTTGCATAATATAGTTAGTGCATACAGTTATGGTACGAATGAAAGTGGGACCCTACCCTTTCCAAAGCTTCCACTTCCTCAGACTTTTTCTTGAGCTCATCGTGGACATACTGCAGCCGGGATAGTTCCTGGACCTATGTCAATCGTGCCGGAAAAAAAAACTGTACCATTACTATCTATACAATCTTGCAGAGGTTGTTTCAGCACTATACAGTACTGATCACAACGAATTTCAAAGCTAAAAGAGCAATTTGGTGAATTTTTTCCAATAAAAGCCTCACACACATAATAAACAAGATGGCTACAAGAGTAACAAAGTTGCATGTACATATGCGATACCCTTCGATGCAAGTAATATTTACTTGCAGTATTTGCCTCTATAATGTACCCAATGTCGTAATGCAATATAGGTCAGTTCATGGATTCCTCACTTTTCTCGCTCATACATTCCTCAGTTTTCTCACGTATGGGAGGGCACATTAAGTGGGCTGAAGAAGTACCTGGCTTTCCAGTTTCTCGACAATGGAAGTATCCAGCTCTGGGTTCGACTGAAGCCTTGCGTTGGCGCTGTGCTTAAGAAAGACGAGTTTCTGGATAATAAAAGGGAAAAAAAGTATCAGAGTATAAGCACAACAACACTCAGTATGCTTACCCTTAAACACTCAGACCTTAAAATACCTAAACCAGATATCTAACCCAGATCGGTTATAAGAAAGTAAATGAAAATTAGTCTTGCAATAGATGCAGTGTTAGGAATAAACCTTTACAACAAATTTTCGCATATAACAAGCTTATTTTGTGCTAGCTGTAACTGTTATAACAAGGTTTTAGTGCGAACAGTTTGCAGGTTAGCACGCCATATGCTTACCTCAGCAAATCAAATTTCCGAAATGGTGCTGCTGCAGTAAATCGGAATTTCTGAAACGGCGTTGTTACTCAAATGGTACAACTGAGTGAAGTTTGTTAACTTTGATGCCCTAGTCCTGGCAATGCGTAAGTGGGCGATTCCACGTAAGATCAAACCAAGCATGGCTGGTCTAGCTTTCGAATTTCTTTCAAAATTTTATATATTGTTGCCTGATGAGTGGAAAGAAGAGGTAAGGTCTTCTTTTAACCCAGCTACGTTGGCCCTTCTGGATATCATACCCAGGCAGCACAGAAGGTTGGCCCAATATTGGGGATAGATCGGCATTGCCTGGCCCATGAACGGCCCAGTTTTCACAACGTACCGCCAAGATTGGCTGTGCCAGCCAAATAGAACGGCGACGTTGGACCAGCGTTCACAACTTATCCCCAATATTGGTTCTGCCAGCCGAATAGAACGGCTATGTTGGACCAGCATTAACAACATTCCGCCAATGATGGCTGTGCCAGTCTATTAGATTGGTTATATTGGGCCAGCTTTCAGAACTTTCCGCCCATATAGGATGTGCCGGCCGATTAGAACGGACACATCGGGCCAGGTTGTACAAGTAGCAGCCAATATGGGCGGAGCCATCCAATAAGACCGGCATTATTGGCCCGCCGTTTGACCGTTATTGCCGGCGTCAGCTGAAAAGTCAACATCACGATGTCATAATATTAGAATATGAGCCAATTTCTGCGGCTGCTGCTTTTTGGCGCTGTTCTGGCCCCCAATTCACGCACCGATTTTCAAGTTAGAGAGAGAGTAATATATGTGCCGGGCACAATATTAGAACTATCTTTTCGTTATTAAACCATGCCCCGCCACCGCGGTCTAGTGGCTAAAGTACTCGGCTGCTGACCCGCAGGTCGCGGGCTCGAACCCCAGCTGCGGCGGCTGCATTTCCGATGGAGGCGGAAATGTTGTAGGCCCGTGTGCTCAGATTTGGGTGCACGTTAAAGAACCCCAGGTGGTCGAAATTTCTGGAGCCCTCCACTACGGCGTCTCTCATAATCATATGGTGGTATTGGGACGTTAAACCCCACATATCAATCAATCAATCAATAAACCATGCACAGTTGATTGAAATGCATAATCGTTGGTTGAAGTTGTGCAAGGTAGACTTTTTAAGTGAGAAAAAATTACCGATCAAGTTTCTCTGTCAGACGTGACGTACAATGCGGTGCTATCCGTACGTATGACGAAGCTGCTGCGGATACCGCTGTCTTACGCGTGCATGTAGACATCGAATATCTGACGCAAATCTTATCATATCATGTGTCGGGCTAGCTATCTACGCGACCTATTCGAATCTGTTTTGCGTTCACAGCACAGTGCGTGTTAACGGCACTTGCTGCTGCTTGACGTGTGGGAAGAGCGGGGGTCGTCAGTTGCGTTATGGTGACTGAATCATACAACATATGCAGTTGCCGTGATCTAACACACAGACGCGCGTGTGCACGCACGCACGCGCTATATTCATGCAACGACCACACGAATTTCCAACAACATCGCAGCGAATGGTTGGTAAGGTGTTGCGGAGTGTGTGGGCGTCGTAGCCAGCTCGTTGCGAACGTGAATTTCGGCGTGGAACGCTTCTTTTTTATGTACTTTTTTTACGTGTGCCCAAAACGGTAGGCTGCGCGATACGAGCAGTACGACACACAAAAAAAGAAGAAACGTGAATGCATAGGGGAAATCGTTAATAACAAAAAGAAAAAAAACATGCACGCTCACGCCACTGCAGTGGCGTGAGCGTGCGTGTTTTTTTGTTATTAACGAAGCACATGTGCTTCCATGAAACATGACAGCCAAGAATGATGAAGTATTCATTTACATACAAATTACTATGAGTTGCTGAAACTCACGCAAAAGACCATAATTTTCTTCCTTGGATATTGATCGAGTGCCTGGGAATTATGCTATGTGAATTTGACACATCAACAGTGCATTATAATTCCCACCATAAGGGGCCACAATCTTGACAAGTAATAGAAGTACTCTTCCCACCTGATGTGCACCTAACGTAAAGAGGCCTTGTTTCTCAAGTTAGCAATATATATATATATATATATATATATATATATATATATCATCATCATCATCATCAGCCTGTCTACGTCCACTGCAGGACAAAGGCCTCTCCCATGTTCCGCCAGTTAACCCGGTCCTGTGCTTGCTGCTGCCAATTTATACCCGCAAACTTCTTAATCTCATCTGCCCACCTAAACTTCTGTCTCCCACTAACCCGCTTCCCTTCTCTGGGAATCCAGTCAGTTACCCTTAATGACCAGCGGTTATCCTGTCTACGCGCTACATGCCCTGCCCATGTCCATTTCTTCTTCTTGATTTCAGCTATGATATCCTTAACCCCCGTTTGTTCCCTAATCCACTCTGCTCTCTTCTTGTCTCTTAAGCTTACACCTACCATTTTTCTTTCCATTGCTCGCTGCGTCGTCCTCAATTTAAGCTGAACCCTCTTTGTAAGTCTCCAGGTTTCTGCTCCGTAGCTAAGTACCGGCAAGATACAGCTGTTATATACCTTCCTCTTGAGGGATAGTGGCAATCTACCTGTCATAATTTGAGAGTGCTTGCCGAATGTGCTCCACCCCATTCTTATTCTTCTAGTTACTTCAATCTCGTGGTTCGGCTCTGCGGTTATTACCTGCCCTAAGTACACATAGTCTTTTACAACTTCAAGTGCACTATTACCTATCTCGAAGCGCTGCTCCTTGCCGAGGTTGTTGTACATTACTTTCGTTTTCTGCAGATTAATTTTAAGACCCACCTTTCTGCTCTCCTTGTCTAACTCCGTAATCATGAGTTGCAATTCGTCCCCCGAGTTACTCAGCAATGCAATGTCATCGGCGAAGCGCAGGTTACTAAGGTATTCTCCGTTGACTCTTATCCCTAACTGTTCCCATTCTAGGCTTCTGAAGACCTCCTGTAAGCACGCGGTAAATAGCATTGGGGAAATCGTGTCCCCCTGCCTTACACCCTTCTTGATTGGTATTCTGTTGCTTTCTTTATGAAGCACTATGGTAGCAGTTGATCCCCTGTAGATTTCTTCCAGAATGTTTATATATACTTCATCTACGCCCTGATTTCGCAGTGTTTGCATGACGGCTGATATTTCTACTGAATCAAACGCCTTCTCGTAATCTATGAAGGCTATGTATAGTGGTTGGTTATACTCTGAGCATTTCTCTATTACCTGATTGATAGTATGAATGTGGTCAATTGTTGAGTAGCCTGTTCGGAATCCTGCTTGTTCCTTTGGTTGATTGAATTCTAATGTTTTCTTTACTCTGCTAGCAATTACCTTTGTAAATAGCTTGTATACTACAGAGAGCAAGCTGATCGGCCTGTAATTCTTCAAGTCCTTGTCATCTCCTTTCTTATGTATTAAGATGATGTTAGCGTTCTTCCAAGACTCTGGTACACTTTCCGTCAGGAGACACCTCGTAAACAGGGTGGCTAGTTTTTCTAACACAATCTGTCCTCCATCTTTCAGCAGATCTGATGTTACCTGATCCTCACCAGCAGCTTTGCCCCTTTGCATGCTCTCTAAAGCTTTTCTGACTTCTTCTATCATTACTGGTGGGGTGTAATCTGGGTTACTGCTAGTTCTTATAGTATTAAGGTCGTGGTTGTCTCGGCTACTGTACAGTTCTCTGTAAAACTCCTCCGCTATTTTAACTACCCTATCCATATTGGTAGTTATTTTGCCTTCTTTGTCCCTTAGTGCATACATCCGATTTTTGCCTACCCCAAGTTTCCTCTTCAATGCTTTGACACTTCCTCCGTTTTTCAGAGCGTGTTCAATTCTCTCCATGTTATACCTTCTTACATCGCATACCTTACGTCTATTAATCAACTTCGAAAGCTCTGCCAGTTCTATTTTGTCTGTTGCACTTGACACTTTCATGATTTGACGCTTCTTAATTAGGTTCTTCGTTTCCTGGGAAAGCTTGCCAGTGTCCTGTCTAACTACCCTGCCTCCAACTTCCACTGCACACTCCGTAATGATACTCGTCAGATTATCATTCATTGTATCTACGCTAAGGTTGGTTTCCTCACTAAGAGCCGAGTACCTGTTCTGCAGTGACACTCTGAATTCCTGTAATTTCCCTCTCAGTGCTAGCTGATTGATTGGCTTCTTGCGTATCAGTTTCTGTCGTTCCTTCTTCAAGTCTAGGCGAATTCGAGACCGTACTATTCTATGGTCACTGCATCGTACCTTGCCAATCACTTCCACATCCTGCACGATTCCAGGGTGTGCACTCATTATAAAGTCTATTTCGTTCTTATTTTCGCCATTAGGGCTCCTCCATGTCCACTTGCGGTTTTCTCGTTTTCGGTAGAAGGTATTCAAAATCCGTAAATTATTGCGTTCTGCGAATTCTACTAGTAGCTCTCCTCTGGCGTTTCTAGTACCGATGCCATAATCTCCTACTGCCTGGTCTCCAGCCTGCTTCTTCCCTACTTTTGCATTAAAGTCGCCCATCACTATAGTATACTGTGTTTTTACCTTACTCATTGCCGATTCCACGTCTTCATAGAAGCTTTCAACTGAAGCGTCATCATGGCTGGATGTAGGCGCGTAAGCCTGTACTACCTTCATCTTGTATCTTTTATTCAGTTTAATTACGATACCTACCACCCTTTCATTAATGCTGTAGTATTGCTC
This sequence comes from Rhipicephalus annulatus, assembly GCA_013436015.1. Lineage (NCBI taxonomy): Eukaryota > Metazoa > Arthropoda > Arachnida > Ixodida > Ixodidae > Rhipicephalus > Rhipicephalus annulatus. The sequence continues at coordinate 11,590 of WOVY01003756.1, read as the reverse complement.
TATGTTGCCAGCTATGTTTCTGTGAATTAGGAACCCCACTCCCAGTTCTCTTCTGTCTGCCAAGCCCCTGTAGCAAAGGACGTGCCCATTCTGTAGCACCGTATAGGCCTCATCTGTCCTCCTAACTTCACTGAGCCCTATTATATCCCATTTAACACCCTCTAGCTCCTCGAATAGTACAGCTAGACTTCCCTCACTAGATAAGGTTCTAGCGTTAAACGTTGCCAAGTTCAGGTTCCAATGGCGGCCTGTCCGGATCCAGAGATTCTTAGCACCCTCTGCTGCGTTGCAGATCTGACCGCCGCCGTGGTCAGTTGCTTCGCAGCTGCTGGGGACTGAGGGCCGTGAGTTATTTGACGTAAGCATGTGGGAGGTGGTGGCCAGATACTGCACCAGGGTGGCCAATCCTTCTCTGGTGAGGGAGTGCGTTCTCGGCGGTGTTTGCCGGTGAGGCCGCACCCCAGGCCTCTTTATGCAGTTCCATCAACACGCGGATTTTTTTTTTATCCGGTTGGGAACTGCGCGGTACCGGGATTCGAACCACGGACCTCTTGCATGCGAGGCGGATGCTCTAACCACTACGCCATTGCCGCATATATATATATATATATATATATATATATATATATGGAGCACATCAGCACTGGAAAAATATACCTGGTGTAACCAGAAAAAGGCGCACCTGCAGTTTTAAAGTTTAAAAGAAGCAATGACATGCCAACCATCCAAAATAGAATGCCCGAGAAAGGAGCATCAATCAGTATTACAGCAGCTAAAAGCCTGCTAACAGCTGAAGGTAGTCATGCTGCTCTTCCATTCAAGTATAGTGTACACTGAGAAAAGATACTGAAGATACACCATCAGCAAATGACAAAACCAATACAGACAGAGCTTTCTCTTATAATACAAAAAGTCTTTAGCTGAGGAGGCAAATAAGTCATTGGCACACAATAAGTGCACAAAAAAAAAGCTGTCGCACGAGGCTCTCAGCGCTTAGACAACACAGGCAAAAATACAGTAGACTGAAGAAGAGAAAGCCCATAGCAAAAGTTACCATACTCCTGAGTTCTTGCTTTGCGTGCAAATGAAGCTAGCGTGAAGTTGAACACTAGATTAAAGCACCACAATCAACATCTGGAAGTCAATGCTTTAGGAATAATACAAAGTACTGAAGAAGCATGCAAAGAGCATACCTGTGAAGGCAAATATAAAAAAAAGACTTAAAGCTCTGTGGCCCTGAACAAGACAACACCACAACCAATCGAAGAGCCGTTCGGACACACCAGCAGTTCTGGCCAACACTAAAAAGTCACAAAAACATACCTTTAATGCCTTTTTTGCAAGAGAACTTCAAAAGAAATGTGCATACACCAATGCTAGAAGTATCGATAGAAGCTATTACTCATATTCAGCTCTTCATTGAAACACTGACAGAAGATACTTGTACCTGGATGCTTAATTACTTTGGTACAACTCAAGAGTGCCGACGCCAAGTGGCAAAAAAATTATGATGGAAGACTACAATGTGATCAAATGCACACGTCAAACACCAACCAAGGTCCTATGCTAGAGTGAATATCGCAAAAAATCTTGAACGCCTAATGTCACTGGCTCATACTCAGCGTTCTCAATCAAAATCTTGACCTCCCACACAGCATATTATTTCAACAACCTGCCACCTCTCACCATGTCATGAAACAAGCTCGAGTATACACAAACCCTCCTCACCGTTATGTAGTTAGATAGCTCCACTAGTGCTTCACTCTCGGAACACATAGACCAGGGACCTAACTAGACGGGTAGTGAGGAGGTTCTGAGCCCCTGAAGTATTTTCGTGCTCTGACTTTTCGTCAACAATAGCATAATCTGGGCAAGTTGGTTCATCGTGGTTGTGTTCTAGTAACAGTGAGAGAAGTTCAGGAAGAGACAAAAAGGACAGGAAAGAGCGCTGACTGCCAACTAAATTTTATTGAAGGTACTACGCCCACTTTTATACAGAGTACAAGAACAGTGCTCATGCACAACGACACATGTGAGACCATGATAATATAATCTTAACTGAGAAAAGAATACTCTCTCTCCGAATGGACGAGTGAAGGTATACTGATGCACTGATTCATGGCCTTCCTGACAAGAAAAAGCTTTCACAGTCTCTCTTTCATTTCTTGTTCTTGCTTTTTTCAAAAACAGTGTTTTATGAAACATAGAACTGCACTTACATTCTTTACAGTGTATGGCCATGCGACTAGCATAGCCATTCTTAACATTTTAAGCATGCTGTCTTGCTCAAACATTGGGGCGCTGCCCAGTTTGTCTTATGTTTACGTTTCCACATGTCAATAGTATCTCATACACAACATTATATTGGCATTCAGTATACCTATTCTCGTGACGAATGGTGAAATAATGGCTATTCCTGTTGCTTTTTAGTACACACACTTTTGAAAACTTGCAAGGGATGGCAAATAACAAGATAAAATCATATCGGCTCGCTATTTTATATTGTGAAACACTTTATGTACGTACGGTATAGCATGCAAAGATCTTTGGTCATTCTGTTTTTATTTTGGTCCTGTTTTGTTTAACTTGACTTTCTGCAGGAGGGTTTAGCACACGGGTGTGGTGGTGCTGTTGGGATATCCAGCATCCTTTAGTCTTTTAATCTGGTTTTTAAGGCTTACCTCATCCTTGTGCTCACATGACTTCTGAAGGGTGGCCTCAATGCACGTGGTGGCAATTCCTCTGTGTAAATTGTGTAAATGTGTAATTATGTGTTATGATGTACTAAAAAAGATGTCCCAAGAATCAGAATAAGTGACAGTAGTCAAAGTTTTTGTCACTGCCTTTATACAAATACCAGTTTATTTGTTGCCTCCTGCAGTATTTTAGGGCCTCTTATATAGATAGGATGTTTTCTCACTTTTATTACATTTTTTATTGATGATGCCATATGCTCAGGAGGTAGAATGTCGTTATGTTTTTTCTGATAACTTCTAGCTTCTGAGCAAAGATAATGTTTCAGAAAAATGAAAAAAGGCTAGCATAATATTAAGACATGGGAAGAAAGCAGAGTTTATCAAAAATGAATGCATTAGTTGGGAATGAGAAAAAAAGATGGATGACAGGTCAGTAATGTCAATTAATTTATATTAGGACACATGAAATGTAGCAGAGGGTGGCAGGTGATTAGTTCAAATGAGATCGAGAAATTATCAGCCATAATATGAAATTGGCTCATACAGGACAGGGAACATTGATTGGGCTTCCTCCCTGCAGTGGACATAATATAGGCTTAACGCTAACAATGAGCAAAGCCTGTGAAATTAACGCTCCATGAAATGAGCAGTACTGCACAGATTGCTGTGCTAGACTTCCCATTTTGCATGTTTTTACCAGCTTATCCTGCTCGCTGTTCAGACACAAAGCTTCACCAGAAAAACAATGTTATTCTTGGTGAGGATAATGCCAGTGAATGCAGTGTTTTATCTACACCTTTTCTTGCTTAAGTCCTCCTCCAAACTATACGATTTTTCTTGGAAATGTTCTGCTTACAGCACACCAACCGATCAAGTGAAACAACTTTATTGGAGCCCTGCAGGACGTGCCCTAGTATGCAATCACCATTCCACTTCACGTTACAACATACTGGTGGTAAAAATATTCTCTGGCAGGGTACAGAAGTGCATGCACTGAGCTAGCTGGTGCAGCGCGGTCTATTCCAGAAAGCTGAACCTATGTTTGGTACAGAATTTTGTAACCACACGATGCTTGTACAGATTAAATGTGGCCACACATAGCAACTTCTGAGCTTTTTTATGAAATGATCTCGCAGTATCTGAAAACATTTGTTTTTTTGTTTACTTCATAGTTCTCAGTGAAACATTTCTCTTGTTCCTCTCATTGAATAATGGCATTTGGTGTGGCTAAGGTGTTCCTAATGCCTCACTATGAGATCAGAAAAACGATTCTCCTTGAAATTGCTTCACAATCATTTTCTAAGATATTGAATGACACTGCTTGCACATGTACAAACATTTGCTAGTTTTATTGAGGGTTGATGATAAAGGGAATCAGTTGGTGCATCCAAGCCGGACAGAGATTGACTGGCCCTGAAAAGGGCCGTTTAGTTATATATCTTGCAGCTTGTTCCAGGTAGACAGGGCTTCATTCTGTAGAAATGGTAACTCATCATACTGGTAACTCATCATACTGGTCCCCAGCATGAAGAACATAACTTGATGCTAACACTGACTCAGATGTTCTGAAATGTCATAGAGGGTACATGAAGGCTGGGTACATGAAGGTTGCAGTTATACTAACTGTACAGTCAGCATGCTTGTGTGATATGTGCATAGCTGCATCAAAGTCACGTGTGAGAATTGCGTGAACAGCTGAAAATCTCAATGGCAGCATAGCTTAAGAAGTCTGTCATCCCTTTTTTGCCAGTTTCCAATATCATCCTTCCCTTTTCATGCATCTTCTTTCAATATATCTGGGGTTTTAGTTCCCAAAACCACGATATATTAATGAGAAGCAAATTTTGAACATCTGGTGTTCTTTACCATCTTCACTTGTTTGCGGCGCAACACCAGAAACACAGGACAGGGAAGGAGCAAAAGAGAAAGAAAAGACGGCGCCGACTCTGAAAAAGACGGCACTGACATCATGACACGCACATGTCGTGATGTAAGCTGCCCAAAGAGTGGCCTCCCATGAGAATAGTGAAGAATTGGGAATAGGATCTACCAGTAAGGGCTTTGTGTGCAATTCACAAACAGTGAAAAAGATCCACCAAAGGTGAACCACAGGTACATGGTGCACTCCGGTTGAGAGAGAGCAGAGTAGAACAGATGTGCCAGACAGGAGATTATAAATGGTTTTGTCTGGAGCTGGTGCCAGACCGAGCTCTGATTAAGCGTAAGAGAGTATTGAGCGCCAGGCCAATCTGATCCCATTCCTGTGATGGGGTGCAATGCGATGACAGGTGCGAATTCCATTTTCTTTTTTTCCCATGGGTTTAGGGAAATAATTTTTCAGGGATCAGATGGAAATACCTCCGACATACATACTAACATGCTTATTCTTGGGCGTGTCATGCCTAGCCACCAGATGGGGAGAAAAAGGAATGTTTCCCAAAATGTGCGATAAAGTGTTTGGTGCTACGCCTTGACGGAAGTATTGATAGGTGCTTTGGAAATCGGTACGCCATTTCTGTAATCGTTAAATATGCAACTGCATGTGCCACTGCTAGGGATAGCGTGACACTCCCAGCCATTTCGGGGTAAGCCGTTTTAATCTACATGAAGATGTTAATGAGCCCGTTCTCCATCACAGCAGTAGCTGTGGCCATTCCTTCAACTAGGCCTACTGCAGCGCCAACTAAACGTCTGCATGAATTTAGCGCTAGTACCGTACATAATAATCAGCATGTGCCTTGGGTTCACTTCGATGGTGTTGTGAATTCATCTTGCGTGACAATGGTTTAAGTTGCACGCGTGCCTTAACCATTACTGCATAGAGACCATGATTTATTGTCACGCATGGTGTTGCTTAGCTCGGTCCTCAGTGTTCAAAGCAGGTTCCGCCTTGTGAGTACCTCAGAGAGGCACAAGAGTTGATTTCTGCTCTGTGTTTCTATAATTCCCTAGCCTGTATTATACAGGAAGCGGATAGTGTGGGTGTGCGTCAGCTGCCTCGGTGCGCTCTCAACCGCCTGCCTGGTAAGACTGATAGCTCATTCTATCAGCGCCTTGTCGTACTCCCTCCTCACACCGCGACATGTCCTCCACTTGGAGGACATGATGACGGAACAAGATGATACGAAGCCCAAAACCGCAATGTTTGCAAGCCACAACCCGAGCAAACAATTCAACGGTGAGGCAAGAAAATCTACCTGACTAGGCCTGGAGCAACAAGCCAGAGGCCAGAGAGCATATTCTTGGCTGGATAGATGGATGGATGTGGCTGTACCCTTTAGATCGAGCGGCGGCTAACGCCACCTAGCCGTAATGCTTAGTGAACTAACCACTAGATTTTTTTCCCCTTTAAATAGTAAAGTTGGATGGGTACTTTGACGTGAAGGGTTTAATTTTCAATCGTGTCTTGACTTTAGCCACCAATGAGATAACCTCCTTCTAGTTAAGTCTACCCGCTTAAAGTCTATTTTGCCCTCCCTGTCCCTAAACACCAGTGCTTTGAAAAACTCTGCGCCATCATCTTGAACTATAAGGTGAAGCCCTTTACAGAGCATTGTCAAGTGTTCGGCAGTTTTTTCTTTCTCTTCACACGCACTGCATACTGTGTCTACCCCTTCGTATTTGGCCCGATATGTCTTGGTTCGCAATACTCCCGTCCTGGCCTCAAATAGTAGAGAACTACCCTGAGTATTATCATAGATCCTTTCTTTGGCAATTTCCTGCTTAAAAGTTCGATAGATCTCTAGTGCAGACTTCTTAATCATGCCAATTCTCCCCATGTCAGTCTCAGTTTCCTGCAGTTCCTTTTTAACCGATAGTTCTTTCTGGTTTGGCCACCTGCTGTTTTCTAAGTATTTACCAGTCAATTTCCTGGTTCGCTTCCTCCATTTTGTTTTGACATTCTTCATGTACAAGCAGCTGAAAACCTTCATAGCTCAATGCTCCTCCCCCATTTCTCTCAATCGCTTCTCAAATTTTATCTTGCTGCTAGCTTCCCTGCCTTCAAATTATGTCCATCCCATATCACCTTGTACTCCCTGATTTGGTGTATTCTCGTGAGCTCCTAAAGCCAGCCTACCCATTCCACGTTGCTTAATTTCTAATCTTGCTTGATCTTCTGATCTCATGCACAAGACTGCATTGCCGAACGTCAGCCCAGGAACCATGACCCCTTTCCATATTCCTCTCACAACATCACACCTACTGTAATTCCACAATACCCTATTTTTCATCACTGCTGCATTCCTGTTATCTTTAGTCGTCACGCATATTTCGTGTTCCCTCAGGTACTCGGTCCCATTGCATATCCATACGCCCAGTTATTTGTATTTATCTGTTATCTCTAGCGTGACTTCCTGTATTCTAAGCTCACTACCTTTGTTATCATTGAAAATCATGACTACTGATCTTTCCTAACTGAATCTAAAATCTAACCTATCTCCCTCATTACCGCAGATGTCCATCAACCTCTGCAAATCTTCCTTGTTGTCGGCCATTAGCACTATATCATCTGCGTAGATTAATGCTGGTAGTGCCTGATCAATGAGTTTTCCTTGTTTGACTAAAGAGAGGTTGAAGCCAAGTTTACTTGCCTCTAATTTGGCCTCTAATCCTTGTAGGTACATCATGAATAAGAAGGGTGACAGTGGGCACGCCTGCGTAAGTCCACGTTTCACCACTGTGGGCTTGGATACCTGTTTTTCCCACTTTTTAAATACCTTGTTAGTTTTATAGATTTCCTTTAAACGATTAGTGACTCCATCTTTTACACCCAGTGTGTCTAGTATTCCCCACAAGTCCTCTTGAACCACGCTATCGTACGCTCCCTTGAATTTCTGCGGGCCGGTAGGAAACTTCACTGTGCAGCGCCTGATCTTGTGAAACGGCGCAGCCATGCAGGCAGGGCATTCAATTCCCTCCCTATTTTTTGTATACTACTGTCCTTCTGTACATCGTAGAACACATAACAGTAATGATAGCAAACAGATCATTGATTCGGGTAGGCTTGGTGTTTTTATTTAAAATGGAACAACGAGGAAGCTGCTGAAGCTCGTGCCTGTACACAGCTGCTTTATATGGAGATGAAACTTTAACGAAAAAAAAAAATGTAATGATAAACAGTAGGCTCATAACAAACAACATTTCTCTGAGGGTGCATGGAATATATGTCCTATGCAAGGCTATGCATTGCAGTCCTTACTGCATTAATTATGTACACGTACTGCAGGGCATGTAAGTGTATGCAGACACACGCTGACGAAATGACATTTTTTGCTACATACAAACGTGCACCGCACCAAATAAGACGCACGTGTTTGTATAGTTAGGGAACACTCGTGAATATTGATGAAATCACACAGCTGGCTTACAGTATAAAACAAACACAATTGCGAACAATAAAATGCGACGCTGTTTAAAGAGGCGGACCCAGGTTACGAGGAGAATTATCAGTATGGCATACACACCACGTGTCAAGCTTTTGCAACATCTAAAGAGACTAAATATGGAAAGTTGCCTTTGTAAGTTAACATGACAGTACCAAATGGAGAAGCCACACGAGAGAACAATTCATCGTGGGCTAAAGAATGTGTTTTAAATATTATACACAGCTTTGCAAGATAATATCGACGAGTTTTACTCGTCTAGGTGTGGGAGGTGTAGGCCTGATAAAATGCGATGTTGCTTCAGAGCCTTCCTTTCGTAATATTGCAATTTTATTCAACTCTTTCAAACGCGGCACCGTAAATTTCTACTGGGTGCTCGAACACGGCAAGCAGGTCGCGGAGCAAAATCTTTGTAACATTTTATTACCGAAACAGCGATACTAGCAATGCTTGAGCTGCACTAGCTGTTTTCTAAATTGTAACCTCCTCAATCTCATCACTGTGATCAGGAAACGGAGAGGAAAAGTACAGCAGTAGTACGTAGAGAAATATTCAATTTCAAGCCCTTTAGCAATATCATCTAAACAAATTGCCAGTTCACTGGTGAATTCTCGATGGAAACAAACAGCTGATCAGGGGCGCAAGCTTGGCTTGGCACTGGCTTGGCCGTTCATACAGAGCCAAAAGCCGCTGCAGGAAACTGGATTGCGGATCGTATTGAGACAAAATATTTTATACATTATTGTTTTCTTTGTTTCATTTCTCTAATTGCTCTTGTAATGGCGTGGACCGCGCTTCGTGATCTCACGTACCGGCGCACTGTTTTTAAGTTTAGTATGGCGCACGATAATACATGATTGCGTGCTTTAATTTAAAAAGGTTCGCGAGTATGGCAGCAACACTGCAATGTCGGGAAGAGGCATAGCCTCCTCTATAACTTATATATATTAGGAGGCTATGGAAGAGGATAGTAGTAGGACCAGTAGCAGCTGCATGCCCGGGTGGAGCGACTGATGCCCAGATGGAGGAATATCAACCCAATGCCTTTTGTGTTGGCCGTTCTGGCAGTTCCGCCGACTTTATAGAAAGAGACGACCCCGTCGCTTGTCCTCTCCTCTTTTCCTTCGGGCATCAGCGACAACATTGACGGACGACGTGTTCGACTTCACCGTGCACGTGAGTATAGGTTGGTTTTTCATTCGAGTGAATTCTTGTTCAGATTTTCAACTTGTCGACTTCATCCTGATCACCTGTCACCGGCAATAAGTCACATACGTGTGATATTTAGGTGAAATAAATGATAATGCACATTTTCTGCTCTATTTGCGTGACTTAGCTACACCAGGACATGAGGTAAAGCCTTTGTCGCCTACCCACTAGCAGGCAAGATCGATCACTCGCATCCTTCAGTTCACGAATCAACGCGCCTGCCTTAAAATTAGTAAGCTGCTCGCAAAGAAATCTTACCGAGGCAATTTTGTTTTCTGTGAACAATGCACCGTAGATTTGTCTTGAATAACAAAAAAAAAAACTCGAAAAATGAATGTCGCGACCTTTTAGATAACGCCGTGTCTAAGAGCTAGACGCGGCATTTTGTAAAAGGCTCATTAAATTCAGTATTTTTTTCGTAGTTTCTGCTTGAAATTATTATTGTCTATGAATTTCATGGCCCAATCCAAAATCTTTCAATTTCATGGCCCAAAATCTCGGCGGCAAAAACTTTGTTCAGTGTCCCTTTAAGGGCAGGTGTAGATGCCATCATTTCAGTCGCAAATCTTTTTGCTAGTCGGTCGGCTGGTTAACAATAAGGGTACTAACTAGAGTTCCAGATTTCATCAGCAACACATCATCATGGCTTCATCAGATGCTGCATTATATACATTCTATCCTTGTTTTTAAATAGGTGTACCGTATGGTCCACTGTTACAGGAAACAAGCGAGCTCATGGACAGTGAGCCATGTGGTGCTAACTGGCAGCGAGGCTTGTGAATGGGACGCATGCGCATAGAATCGGGGTGCGCCCAGTTTTGTCTGCCATTTCTCCGCCTGTACGCATGACAGCATTGGAAAGCGCATTCGTATTTTAGCTGCGCAATTTATATAGCCCAGTGCCTCCTGCTTCAGGGATTTCCTGTGAGCACAAAAAATGCATGATTTTAATCGTTGCTGCAGTGTTTTGCAAGTTGTCACCGTAAAGCACATCATATTTTTAGCATAATGCTCGCTGCAACTAGCAAGTTTCGATGACTCAAAATGCTGTTCAGGTCTGATGTAGCAAACATTTTAAGCTCGTCCTCGTGACCATGAAATATTGGTTTAATAAATAATGGAAGGCAGAGTTGGTATCTGTTGATTTACAGTGTGAAAATGAAAAGTGCGAAGGACCGTGCCTCGCAAGTAAGCTCTGAGAGCATGAGCAGAGAAGTAGCAGATGAGGATGCTCATGCGCTGCATTTCCAAATCTCACCAGCACTAATGCTTGACGGACTGCTGGCCACGCACTAGCGTGTTCTTTCTGAAACAGGACTTTGGCCCTGTAAGCAAGTTCTTGAAGGGCATAAGTAAAACGTCAAATGGGCCCCCTAAATGCACCCATCCTTGAACCATTGGGCTTATGAATTAGTGCCCTTTTCAAAATACAACTATTCAAAATACATCTATTCTAAATACAACAGCGCACGAAGTTTAAAAATGGGAAAAAAGTCTTTAAATGTCCCCTTTGTACATAGTGTTCTTGTGATGTCACTTCTGCCGTTGTCGCCCTCTCCCGCCATGCCCAAGTAACTCCCTGGGTACCTACGGCAGTTCACGTGCTGCAGTGCGGTTTGTTGGGGGCTCGTCATCTGTTGCTGTGAACGATGTGGAAGCATTGTGGTTTTTTGTTGTCTTACTTTAACGAGCTCATTGGATTAGGAAGGCCTCGCTCGTTCACCTCGATACAAGACCAGATAATCATGTTGTGCAACACATACACCAGCCACTGGCGTACACCGGCTGCCCGCCACAACCTATGAGGGCCTATTATCTTGCTTTCACTGCGAATTGCCTGGCCCAAAAACAAGTGAAAGCTCAAAATCTCTCGAGCCGCAATTTTAAGAGTGGATGTGCAAAGCGCAGCTGCTCTCCATAGAAAACTAGTCATGCAGAGCTAGGCAAGTTTACAAGAGATATAATATTATGAATATATTGTCACGGCCTACGCCACCAAAGTAGCAATGCCCCCCCCCCCCCCCCAAGTGTTTTAAACAATGCTGATGTTGAGCTTGAGCCTCTTTGATTGCAATTTGTGGAAACAGTCGAGGAAAATATTATACAAGGCAGATAGCGACTTTGCAGTGGTGTGTGCCGCGGTAATGCCAGTCATCACTTTATTTTCGCGTATGCTTTAACACACTTTTCACTTTGTATTTTGCTTTTGTTGTACGCTATTGTACAGTGGAGTCACTGAACATGATAGAGACCGTGTATAGAATTAATTGACTAATTAAAAAAAATCCTGACGCCCAACTT